>SJYA01002341.1:688279-735460 GCA_006410615.1 Neotragus moschatus | reverse complement strand
AAAAACTAAAGACTTTCTGAAAGAGTTTAAATTCTATCATCTCCCCCCGACCCCTGCCGCCACCCCACATCAAACAAAGCGCAAAGCAATGTCCAGACCATACAGTTGTCACTACACAATTTCTGTCCTGCCTTGAAGTGGGATTCTTTTGAAGAATTATGGGTCCAAGTTTGGGCCAATTCATGCAAAGCCTCAAATAGGCTAAACCAGGGAAGTAACCCCTGTGAACAAAGCTAGGCAACCACTGGTGGTGAGGAGGCAGAGAAAGCAGGATATGAGTTCCAAGCACTTTCTTTGTTTTCCTTCAGAAAGAAATTGCGAGTCTGTGGTGCTATCCAGTCACAGCTCTCACACTTCATTTGGGAAATGTTGGAAACACATGTCAAAAATCACAAGCAGGCATGGTTTCTAAACAAAGAGCTTTTAGCAGGAAATTTCAGATGTTATATATTCTTTCTTACAGGCAGTTCACCTTTGGAAAGAGGTCGCCAAGTCCTGGGCATATATTATGCAAGAAAAATTATCACAGGCAATGAATATCATCTTTTCTTGTGAAGATCAATAGTCACTATCTGGCAATGCCAGGACTCTCAAAGACCATTAAGGTTTTTTCAAGGCATCCCCCAAATGGGGTTCTGGCAATTCAGTTATATAACTAATAACACTTACTGATAGGTTTTGAGGATTCACTGTGACAATCACTGTTCTGTGTCCTCAGGCCTTAGGTGCACTGCGCTAATCAATCTTCCAGTGACCCTGTGAGGTGGGCACTGTTATCAAACACACTTTACACTTTGCAGGACCTGGGACTTAAAGTCCCAGAGCCAGGAGCTAAACACATGCTCTCTGGTGCCAAAACCCACGTGTTCAGTCATCACTGTGGTGTTCTTAGGTCTTCTTCGACTTATTTCCTAAACTTAAAATAAGCACCAGAATTAGCCATTTGACAGTGATTGTGGTGACTTTTAATCCTCAATCTTATTTTCTTCTGCCCTTGAGAAATATGACAGTCATAGCAAATGTGATTATATTAAACCCAAATTCCAGCCCAGACAGTACACCAGACCCCCAGGCCTGCCCACAGGACATCTCCACAGAGAAGTACGCAGGCTCCTCAGGATAGACACAGCCAAGAGAAACAGATGAATTACTTGCAGAGCTATATGCAGAAAACTACAAGAGCTCTACTACAAGAGATCAAAGGCTTCTTCTGCATCTACTGAGATTATCATATGGTTTTTATCTTTCAATTTGTTAAGACGATGTGTCACGTGGGTTGATTTGTATATATTGAAGAATCCTTATACCCCTGGAATACAAAACCCAACTTGATCATGAAAACAACAAAATTCTGTAAAGCAATTATCTTTCAGTTAAAAAAAAAAAAAAAGTCTAAGGAAAATGGGGAAGAATACTATGTTCATAAATTGTAAGACAATATTAAGATGTTCATGTTTCCCCTTTTAGGCAAAATTATCACGTTCAAATTTGAACTCAAAAATCTTTATTTCAAAATCTCTCTACAAATACACCTGTGTTTTGGAGAATGACATTACCGTCTATCCAGCTGCTCAGGCAAAGCCAAGAACCATCTTTGACTCACTTTCAGCCTCCAAGTTCTAGCCTTAAAATTACATTGAATCAGAGAATTCCCTGGTGAGCCAGTGGTTAGGACTGTGCTTTCACTGCTGAGGGCTTGGGTTCATTCTCTGGTCAGAGGACTAAGATCCCACAAGAGGCATGGTGTGGCAAAAAAAAAAAAAAAAGTACTGAATCATTTATTAAATTATGTTGAATTGCAATCCAATCCTCCCTACACCTCTACTTCCCCCCCAACCTTATCTCTTAATCTCTAGTTCCTTCTCCCACCACCACCACCACCACCCCCACACAAAATGTATCAAAGGAGCAACATGGGAATTTGAGAATATTCCCACGGAAGTAGCAGAGGAAACTATTGATTCCCAAACACCATTTGCAAAAGCGATACCTAGTCATCATTTTGTAAAGAATGTTTCCATGATGCTTTTTATGATTATGATGAAAAGATACTGTGCTTAGTCATGTAGAAAGCAGGACTGGGTGGAAAACAGCAGGCAAGGATAAGACCTCTCTATCTTGCAGCTGTCTACCGTCAAAGTGCAGGCTCCACCTTCCAGTGGGTATCCTGCCCCTCGTGGGGCTCCCCTCCTGTTAGAAACTGCCTGGACCTTTGCATGGAAGGATCTTTGAAAAAGACAAATTGATCATATAATCACTAAGTTGAAAGCTGAATCCCACCAGCGTCTTTTCAACATTTCCTCCATGAGATACAAATCTCTTATATCTTTCTTTTTTTGCTTCATCGGGTCTAAGTTGAGGCACGTGGGGGTCTTTCATTGCAGTGTGTGGATTCTCTAGTCGTGGCGCGTGGTCTCAGTAGTTGTGGCACTCGGCCTTAGTTGCTATGCCGCTGGTGGGCTCTTAGTTCTCCAGCCAAGGATAGAACTCATGTCCCCTGCACTGAAAGGCAGGATTCTTAACCTCCAGACCACCAGGGAAGTCCCAGGTCCCTTGTATCTTACTCAAGAGCCCTGTCAAGTTTTCTCTCCTCCCCAACTCTCTACCAGGATAGCGTCTATTCCAATCATTCCTAACAACCAGGTCTACAAGGATTTGCCAAACTCTCTAATTCCTTAATGCCTTGTGGGTTCACCTCTTGCCTAGAGCTCCTTCCCNCCAGTGTTTCTCATGATGTACTCTGCATATAAGTTAAATAAGCAGGGTGACAATATACAGCCTTGACGTACTCCTTTTCCTACTTGGAACCAGTCTTTTGTTCCATGTCCAGTTCTAACTGTTGCTTCCTGACTTGCATATAGGTTTCTTAAGAGGCAGGTCAGGTGGTTTGGTATTCCCATCTTTCAGAATTTTCCACGATTTATCGTGATCCACACAGTCAAAGGCTTTGGCATAGTCAATAAAAGAGAAATAGGTGTTTTTCTGGAACTCTCTTGCCTTTTCCTTGATCCAGAGTATGTTGACAATTTGATCTCTGGTTCCTCTGCCTTTTCTAAATCCAGCTTGAACATCTGGAAGTTCCGGATCACGTACTGCTGAAGCCTGACTTGGAGAATTTTGAGCATTACTTTATTAGTGTGTGAGATGAGTGCAATTCTGAGGTAGTTTGAGCATTCTTTGGCACTGCCTTTCTTTAGGATTGGAATGAAAACCGACCTTTTCCATTCCTGTGGCCACTGCTGAGTTTTCCAAATTTTCTGGCATATTGGGTGCAGCACTTTCACATTATCGTCTTTCAGGATTTGAAACAGCTCAACTGGAATTCCAANTCTGAGGTAGTTTGAGCATTCTTTGGCACTGCCTTTCTTTAGGATTGGAATGAAAACCGACCTTTTCCATTCCTGTGGCCACTGCTGAGTTTTCCAAATTTTCTGGCATATTGGGTGCAGCACTTTCACATTATCGTCTTTCAGGATTTGAAACAGCTCAACTGGAATTCCAACACCTCCACTAGCTTTGTTCCTAATGATGCTTTCTAAGGCCCACTTGACTTCACATTCCAGGATGTCTGGCTCTAGGTGAGTGATCACACCATCGTGATTATCTTGGTTGTGAAACTCTTTTTTGTAAAGTTCTTCTGTGTATTCTTGCCACCTCTTCTCAATATCTTCTGCTTCTGTTAGGTCCATACCATTTCTGCCCTTTATCGAGCCCATCTAAAGACCTAATTAGTGAAAAAAAGGTAGACTACAGGAAAAAATTAGTCTCACTCACCAGAGTTCTTTTATCCTGCTACCAAGAATTAAACAGAATTTTTAGCTTTATCCAATATCTGTGAATGAACATAATCAAAAGCCCCAAACATTAACTATGAAATACTAATGAACTTTCAAAAACATGAGTCAAATTATATTCTGCTTGATAATCATGGCATCACTATTTTAATTGGAGCTAATCATTCAAATGTTGGTATTTTTTATATAGTATAAGTTACAGAACATTGGTCTGTGATTCATCCTGTCTGTAGACATAATTGCTTTTTTGAACATGTATTGGAGTATAGCAGCTTTACAGTGTTGTGTTAGTTCCTGCTGTTCAGCAGTGATTCAGCCATATAAATATATATATTCCCTCTGTTTTGGAGTTCCTTCCCATTTAGGTTGCCACAGAGCATTGAGTAGGGTTCACTGTGCAATACAGTAGATTCTCATTTAGTTATCTATTTTATACAGAGTATCAGTGTATATATGTCAATTCCAATCTCCCAATTCATCTGACCCCTCCCTTCCCTGCTTATGCAAATATAAGTTCTTTGGTCTACTCATGGTAGGTGTGTGCTGACGTGAGGTGACTGAGATTGGAGCATGGGATTCAAATCCAAGTTAGGCTGCCTGCAAAAGCTTTCATTATGACACACCATCCCTTTGGATTTCTTCTAGGAATTATATTCGTTCAGGTTTTCCCAAACCACCTTACAGAAAAAAACGAACAAACTTTCTGGCTAGCCTAATACATAATGTAGAATAAGGGCCGGAGAAGGCAGTGGCAACCCACTCCAGTACTCTTGCCTGGAAAATCCCATGGATGGAGGAGCCTGGTAGGCTGCAGTCCATGCTAAGGGTCAGACAAGACTGAGCGACTTCGTTTTCACTTTCACTTTCATGCATTGGAGAAGGAAATGGCAACCCATTCCAGTGTTCTTGCCTGGAGAATCCCAGGGAAGGGGGAGCCTGGTGGGCTGCCATCTATGGGGTTGCACAGAGTCGGACATGACTGAAGTGACTTAGCAGAATAAGGGCTTCCCAGGTGGTGCTAGTGGTAAAGAACCGGCCTGCCAACGCAGGAGACATAGGAGAGTCAGGTTCGATCCCTGGGTTGGGAAGATCCCCTGGAGGAGGGAATGGCAACCCACTCCAGTATTCTTGCCTGGAGAATCCCTTGGACAGAGAAGCCTGGTGGGCTACAGTCCACGGGATATCAAAGAGTCAGACACGACTGAAGCGACTTACGCACACACACAGTGTAGAAAAATATTTATTGACTATTCCATTGCGTTGTTGTTACTTTTATACTAAATGTGTTTGTATGTAATCAACACGGACCTGCTATGGAGCACAGAGAACTCTACTCGATAGTCAATAATGACCTGTAAGGGAAAAGAATCTGAAAAAGATTCAGTAAGTGTAGGAGTAAATCACTCTGATGTACATCTGAAACTAACGTGTGTGCGTTCGTCTCTCAGTCGTGTCCAACTCTGTGCGACCCCATGAACTGTAGCCCACCAGGTCTCTCTGTCCATGGAATTCTCCCAGGCAAGAATACTGGACTGGGTTGCCTTTCCCTTCTCCAGAGGATCTTCCTGACCCAGGGATTGAACTAGAATCTCTTACATTTCCTGCAGACTAGCACCTCTTTCGGAGAAGGCGATGGCACCTCACTCCAGTACTCTTCCCTGGAAAATCCCATGGACAGAAGAGCCTGGAACGCTGCAGTCCAGGGGGTCACTGAGGGTTGGACACGACTGAGCGACTTCACTTTCACTTTTCACTTTCATGCGTTGGAGAAGGAAATGGCAACCCACTCCAGTGTTCTTGCCTGGAGAACCCCAGGGACGGCAGAGCCTGGTGGGCTGCCATCTATGGGGTCGCACAGAGTCGGACACGACTGATGCGACTTAGCAGCAGCAGCATCTCTTTACCACTAGTGCCATCTGGGAAGCCCCAGTATAAAACTTAAAAAATTTCAACGTGTGTATATGTGTGCCTGTCTGTCTATGTATATATGTAAGGCTGTGGTGAACATCTGTTCTGTTGGTCCATATCATCAGTCCTTTTGACTCTGGCTTCTGCACGGCAGGCTGACCTGTCAGGATGACATCTGCAGACTCCCTTAGTCATTACCCTCTCAAAAGGTTCAGCCAATAGCATGTATTGGCAGGAGATGGGAGGCAGGGGACAGCAAGGGTGTGGAGTATCTATTCCTGGGAACACACCTCAGTGTGGTCACTGCACGGAGCATTGGACCACATGCCTTGTCCAGACGGAACACTGGCAAGACCTTTGTTCTTACCATCCCAGGGAGGTGCATTGCTATGTCCTCCTGCACCCTCCTCACACTTTTGTAAATAGTCTATTAAAGTCTCTTCACATTACCCAACATGAGTATTTCTTGTTTCTTGTCCTTACCCTTTATTGATATAAATCCTTAATAGAAATGATAGAATGGACTGTGTAGGTAATATTGTCACCTGCCTCCCAGCTTGAATATCCTCACTCTCCTGGTTAGTTTTCTCCTTCTGTGGACGTCCTAAAATATGTGCCCTTTCTCACATAAAAATATGTGCCTGTCTGCAACCACCACCCCAGGGCCACGAAGGGCCAGCTGTATGAATACCTTGCCAGACCATAGGGACTCTTCAAACAGATCTTCCCACATTAAGGGTCAAGGTTTCCCCTTTCTCAGACCCAGAACTGATGACTGTAACTCCAGGGCTCTCTGACCATCTTTCCCTCATCTCAAGTAGAGCCTCTGTAGACCAGGGCACAGCAGAGACAACTCAGGATGAGAGACAGATGGCTCCTGGGGTCAGTGTGCCCAGTTCCAAACCCTGAGGCCTGTGTCCCTCCAACCCTCTCTTTCAATTGCCTTCACCTTTTCTGTGAACTAACGTATTGTATTCCCATTTTCCTTGAACTAATTGGACTTCCTGCTACATGCAATTTTTTATCAAGGTACTGATGAAAACAATGGCAGAACTTGCCGACCTGATATGTTTCTAATATTTGAATCCAGTTGTTTTGAAGAATTCAGTGATGCTGGCAAGGAATGCACTAGAAAAGTTCTGACCCATCCATGTATGTGTCAGAATCCGTGGAACTTTTTATTACTGAGAGCCTTCAGAAAGCCTCTCCTGAAATTCAATACACTCTAGGGCATATTTTGGACAGGTTCCTAGTCCAGATTGCTTCCCAGAGAGGAAAATGATTGGCTTGGGAGGCAAGGTATGTCGAGATGGTGTGCAAAGAGAGGAGAGCTTTTCTTTCTTCTAGCTTTAAAAAAAAAAAAATTTTATTTACTTATTTGTTTTTGGCTGTGCTGGGTCTTAGTTGCCGGGCGGGCTTTTCTCTAGTTGTGACAAGAGGGGGCTACTCTTCATTGTAGTGCATGGGTTTCTCATTGCAGCGTCTTCTCTTGTTGCAGAGCACTGGCTCTAGGGCATGTGGGCTCAGTAGTTACAGCTCCCGGGCTTCAGAGCAAAGGCTTAATACTTGTGGTGAACGAGCTTAGTTGCTCTGAGGCATGTGGGATCTTCCCGGATCAGGGGTCGAACCCATGTCTCCTACATTGGCAGGTGGATTCTTTACCATCGAGCCACAAGGGAAGCCCCTTTCTTCTCTCATTTTTAAACTAGCAAGTATGGTTGGGTATCAATGACTAACAACGATGTTTGGGTTTTAATGCTCATTGTAGAGTTTTCCTTATTTGTTTTTTGGTTGAGAGAGCCTGAATGATTGTTAAATTGAATAGTAGAAGAAAATTTATTTTTCCTAGACACAGTTGCTTCCCTCTGTAGGTATTACATTGTATGGCTTCAGGAAAAGTACAAAGGCAGCACAAAAGGCAAATGGGGTGTGTGCTCCATTATGAAAGTGTCCTCCACCCTCTCTCCTTTTGCTCTGTGTTAATAGTATTTCCCTGGCAGCACCATTGGGAGGCTAACAAAGGCCTTGAAAAGATAGGAAATGGCGTGCAGCTATTAATACTAGCTTATCTTCCTACATTTAGAAGTAGTAAGCCTATACAACTCGCTATTTTCTGTTGTCACTATCAAAGCACATCTTTTCACTAAAATTCTAAGTGTACTTTTAGATCACTACTGATAAAGCGATTCTCAGAGAAGTTAGGACTCTGAGTTTATAATATTAATAATGAGCATCATTAAANACATTTAGAAGTAGTAAGCCTATACAACTCGCTATTTTCTGTTGTCACTATCAAAGCACATCTTTTCACTAAAATTCTAAGTGTACTTTTAGATCACTACTGATAAAGCGATTCTCAGAGAAGTTAGGACTCTGAGTTTATAATATTAATAATGAGCATCATTAAAATACCATAACAGCAAAGACAAGATCAAGAAATAAATACAGGGACTTCCCTGGGTGGTCCAGTGGCTACAACTTCACCTTCCAGGGCAGAGGATATGGGTTCGGTCCTGGGTTGGGAAGCTAAGACTCCATGAGCCCCATGCCGAACAAACCAAGACAGAAAACGGCAGCAATATTGGAGCAAATCCAATAAAGACTTGAAAAATGGTCCACGTTAAAATAAAAAAAAAAAAAAAGAAGAAATAAATACAAAGAAGGGTGAGAGAACATTGGAAAAATATTCCCCAAGGAGAGGATGGGCTAGGGAAACGTCCAAATCCAGTTGTTCTCAATCCACCAACTGCTGGTTTTACTCTTGAGGGAGATAGTTGTGAATTCCCTTGGAGCTTAGAAGAACATGTTACTGTTGAACATGCTGTTTAGATCTCCAGCAGACCTTGGAGAACTGCTAGCCCCCATGGAGCTACACTAAAGAACTCTACTCCCCCGCTGGTTCCTGGGAGTTAAGTAGAGACATTCCAACCAGCCACCAGGTGCTGGAATATCTCCATTTCCCAAACGGCCTCTATCACAATGTCACAGTTTGGCAAGCAGCTTCTTCTTCTGGGCCATCAAAGAAGAATTCCTGGGACTTCCCTGGCGGTCCAGTGGTTGGGACATGGCACTTTCAATGCAAGGGCATGTGTTCCATCCTGAGTTAGGGTATTAACCTGCATGCCTCTTGGTGCGGCCAAATTTAAGAAGAAGTGGAAGACGAGTTATTTCCCTTGTGATGACAGAAGAAGAAAGCATTCTCAGGTAGCCAGTGTTAACAGGAAGGGCACTGACTGACATTTGGGGGATGTTCAATGTTTGTTTTGAGGGCCTGGGAAGGGCTGACGCCAGGGCTTTCCTTCAGTTTCATTCACAATAAGTGTGTGATTGATGCATTGTGTTTGGCTGAGTTTACAGAAATAGCTGTGTTGGACAAGCTATAGTTGTGACAAGCTGTGTTGCTTGTCAATCATGGGAAGTGGCAAGTGTTTGGAATGTCCTTCATCATGGGCACAAAATAGCATCTACACATCCCAGGCTACTCCACTCCCCTGGTCCTTTGTCCTCCACGGAACCTCAAGGGAAAGGTCACCCTGGGCGACCTGAACGGAGGTGCCAGAAACCGCAGAAATGTCCTACCAGCCTTCTCACCAGATTCCCTGATGACACAACCTAACACAACCCCCTTTACAGTATTCCGGCAACAACCAAAGCCAGAAATAACTCATACATTAAAAAATAAATAAACCTCAAAAGATTTTCTTTTTTTCCCTCAAAACATTAGCATGCAAAATAGCTAGTAGTCACTCATGACTTTTTTCCTAGCAAAATTATTGGCTAATTATACCAATTATTGCATTCTCAGCCTATCAGGCCATGCTTGGATCATCCAGAGACAAAAGTGTTCCTTGGAACCGATCCACAGGGCAACAGATGAAGTCTGTTTTGGTCGTTCTTTCTTGCCAGCCATGTTCAGGATCAGTGTTGACCATGGAGGCTTGGCCTCCGTCCGCAGTGAGTGGTTCCAGCTTGTCATCCAGAGTTCTTAGGAAGTGAATCCTCCATTGGCAGCCCTCTCCTCTCTGAAACATTCATAGAGATGAGTAACTGCCACATACACGTGAGCTCTGACACAAAGCGATCACTCCTCTCTTTCAGGACACTGGAAACCCTGATGACACAGGGATGGACACGTTTAAATGATATAAAGCCCGTCTCCATTTTAGAGCATCCTTCCCTATACACTGTATTACAGTACATACAGCCATACCGAGGACAATTTCACCTGATTTATATATGAAGAAGCTGAGAAATGTCTACAAAGTCAGCAAAATGTTCACATATCTATCATGTGGTTGATATTAATAATTTAAGGTTCTTCCAAAGTATATGTGTAACTTTACATTTGAAAGCATCCAGGCATTAAAACTTGGCCTTCCCAGGTGGCTCAGTAGTAAAGAATCTGCCTGCCAATGAAGGTGACGTGGGTTCAATATCCCAGTAGGGAAAATCCCCTGGAAAAGTAAATGGCAACCCACTTCAGTATTCTTGCCTGTGAAATCCCAAGGACAGAGCAGCCTGCAGACTACAGTCCAGGGGGTCACCAAGGTCGGACATGACTTAGTGACTAAACAATGACAGCAAGGCATTAAAACTTAATCCCCATTCAGAAAAGTTTACTCCATGGAGCTCAAAGCTTAGTGAACTACTAAAACTTTTTTAAACTTAAGTTTAGGGTAGAATTGTCAAGATTCTCCAGACAATATGATAGGACTATTAGGTAAATCTTAAAAAACAACTTAAAACATATTTACATCTTATCATTTGTCAGTGTCTATACTACAAATTTATTTATTTTTGGTTGTGCCAGGTCTTTGTGGCTGCACACAGGTTTTCTCTAGTTAAGAAAATGAGCAGAGATTACTCTCCAGCTGTGGTGTGGTGCTTCTCATTGCAGTGGCTTCTCTTGTTGTGGAGCATGGACTCTAGGGTGGGCGAGCTTCAGTATACAGGCTTAGTTGCCCCGTGGCATATGGTATCTTCCCCAACCAGGATCGAACCTGTGTCTCCTGCTTTGGTAGGCGGATNACTCTCCAGCTGTGGTGTGGTGCTTCTCATTGCAGTGGCTTCTCTTGTTGTGGAGCATGGACTCTAGGGTGGGCGAGCTTCAGTATACAGGCTTAGTTGCCCCGTGGCATATGGTATCTTCCCCAACCAGGATCGAACCTGTGTCTCCTGCTTTGGTAGGCGGATACTTAACCATTGAATCACTAGGGAACTCCTCTATACTACTTTTGAATCAATTAAATACTTGATGAAAATTGGTGTTTGTTATGTCCAAAGTTTTCCTGACTTTGCTGTATTCGCTGTATTATACGTATACTGATCATTACATCATGGCTTTAAATCACTTGATAGCACAACATATTGGAGATTTTTATCTCTGATGATTCTTTTCCTCTCATGGTTTTGGTACAAACATTCTATTTATGGCCGAGCATGGTAATGCAGGTTAGGGGCAGGTTGTAACAAGAACCATCTGTCCTCTCCCCCTATCTGAGTCCTTCTGTTGTGATTAATTGTTGTTACCAAAAACAAAAACAAAACAAAAAAACAAAAAAACAACCACCTCTTTGTTGGAGTTTTGCAAGAGGCAGTAGCCATGTCCTCCCTTTAGAGGATTAGAGCTTAAAATATGACATGCTTTCTTCCCTTTGGCCTTAAACACACAGTTTCTGCTATCGTGGTTCCCAAGCCTTTCAGTAGATTGTGAGANATAACTGCATGCATTATTAATGCAAATATATATACAATAGGACCAAACAGAAAACACAATGTTGTGTTACATTAATGTAACTTGAGAACTAAGCAATGCTTCTTTTTATACCTTTGGTACATATCTATATCCTTTCCATGTTTAGAACTAGATTTGAAAAATCTATGCATCTTCACAGGTAAAAGAGAGTTATCTCACTGGAATCAGACTAAGACATTTTCATGAAAAAAGCTTTAAAAATCAATATACATGTCTAAAAGTCCTGAATACATATATAAGAACTTTTTATTAATATTTAACGTAGTTTTCATAAATTTGGGGGTAATGTAATTTTATCAATATGATTAAAATAACAGAAGTTTGGGGGAGAATCCCTAAACATTATAAACATTAAGGGAAAAGTTAATATAAAAAGCCAAAAATGCTTTTTTAGAACAATCCTGCCAGTAATCATTTTTGGGTAAAATAGAGGGAAACCATTCATTTGTGTTTCTTTCAAACAAGAAACAATGAAGAATTTCAAAAAGATCACTGACACCAGAAATATAATTTTCCTCAATAATTATTTTTTTAGCTTACTTGACTTGTCATCTTTCAAATTAAAACAAAAGACATGGTAGAAGACTTTCTTTTAAACTAAATTAGATAAGCAGTGAAGAAATAAACTAAATAAGCAGTTGAGACAGAACAGCGGCGAAGCTACTCATAGATCACTTTTGTTTCCATGTGAATNATTATTTTTTTAGCTTACTTGACTTGTCATCTTTCAAATTAAAACAAAAGACATGGTAGAAGACTTTCTTTTAAACTAAATTAGATAAGCAGTGAAGAAATAAACTAAATAAGCAGTTGAGACAGAACAGCGGCGAAGCTACTCATAGATCACTTTTGTTTCCATGTGAATTTCTGTTTTGAAAGATTTTAGAGGCAACTTACTTGAAATGTTTTAAGATGTTCTGATACATGTTTCTGTTTCCACAGGATCTTTTTGCCTTGATAAAATTGAAGGATGCAAACAGCTGACACTCGAAGCATCAGTCACTCTCTTCCAACCATTTCTCAGACCAATTGTGTTGATCTGACTATATTCATTGTTNGTTCTGATACATGTTTCTGTTTCCACAGGATCTTTTTGCCTTGATAAAATTGAAGGATGCAAACAGCTGACACTCGAAGCATCAGTCACTCTCTTCCAACCATTTCTCAGACCAATTGTGTTGATCTGACTATATTCATTGTTCATCTTGCTATTCATTATTTATTCACCAACTCCTATTAATAATACATAGTCATAAATGACAAATATCCAAGTTAACACTCTTAGGGCTGTCTTTTGACATTATCCCTGCAACCACCTAAATAAACACTAAACACACAAAAGCTAAAGCTTAAGGAATAAGCTTCAGTGAAAAAAGGCAAGGAAAATGCCAAGCTCCTAATGACAAGTTTATTTATTTTTAGAGTACAATGAAACTGAATAACTACTGAGTCAGCCCAGCTTTCAGGCTGTAAACCTATTTTTTCTCAGTACCTTCCCTTTTGTTTATCTTTAAAACAAAAGCATTGAAACTTGGCTCGCAGAGCCACTCTCACATCTTATTCTGAGACTGTCTTTGTGGGATTGAGTCATAAATAGATAAACTTAGCACAAATGGTAATTCTTCCATGCATTTTTATCAACTTATTGGGTACAGATAAATTAAAATGCAATCAGTCTGAATGAACTGAACATAAGTGGAACAATATCATAGACAGTGAATCAGTTTTCAAGATAAGTCAAGATAGTGAGATGAGGCACCAGAGTTTTCCCTGGGAGAAGTTTAAGGAGAGAGTGGGGAAACACTGGGGAAGGCAAGTTCAGGAACAAGGCACCAGCGGACCTGAGTTTGAGTCTCAGTTCATCTGCATGTCAATTTCCTTGCCTAAAAAGGGGGGATAGCTAAGTCTTTTTTGTGTGTATAAATACCCTATCTATCATAATAACTAGCACGGAAGAGGTGTTTTAAAACAGTGCATAACGCACTATGAAAAATAGTATGGTGTTTCCTTTAAAAACTTAAAGTAGAGCTACCACGTGACCCAGCAATCCCCCTCCTGGACATATATCCAGAAAGTACAAAAATTCTAAAAAAGATACATGCACCTCTATGTTCTTTGTAGCACAATTTATAACAGCCACAACATGGAAGCAACCTAAATGCCCATCAACAGATGAATGGATAAAGAAGCTGTGGTACATATATCCAATGGAATTATTACTCAACCATAAAAAAGAATCAAATAATGTCATTAGCAGCAACATGGATGGACCTAGAGATTATCAGACTAAACAAGGCAGACGAGAAAGACAACTATCATATGATATTACTGATATGTGGAATCTAAAAAATGATACAAATGAGCTTATTTACAAAACAGAAAGAGACTCACAGACATAGAAAACAAAATTATGGTTACCAAAGGGAAAAGGGTGGGGAGAGGGATAAATTAGGAGTTTGGGATTAACAGATACACACTACTATATATAACATACATAACCAACAAGGACCTATTGTATAGCGCAGTATACACAGAACTATGCACAGTACTTTGTAATAACCTATAATGGAAAAGAATTAGAAATGTGTGTATATATGTATATAATATATGTATAACTGAATCATTTTGCTGTACACTTAATACTAGCACATTATAAATCAATTCTACTTCAATTTTTAAGAAATCTGTGACATATTAATGAGGAAAAATATAATAATTTAAACTGCTTTTGCAACTAATGGAGAAGGAAATGGCAAGCCACTCCAGTAATCTTGCCTGGAGAATCCCGTAGACGGAGGAGCCTCGTAGGCTACAGTCCACGGAGTCGCAAAGAGTCAGACACGACTAAGCGACTTCACTTTCACTTTTGCAACTGAAGCCAATTATCTTTGTTTCAAAACCATGTAATCTGTATTTCCTAGGCCAGAGCAGCCTGGCAGGGACAACGAGGGATAAGTACCTCAAAGAGAATTAAGCTAGCATCTTGCTTGCAGTTGCTCACATGGGAATCACTGCGACTGTTTCTCTGCTCGCAGGTTCCCTAGGTAGCCGGGTCTACCATTAGCAGGCAGCTGAAGTCTGGCTCTCTGCACGTACGCCTGTGTGTGTGCCATCCTGGTGCCCCTGCAGATGTGGGTTGTGCTTGCCCACTGTCGCTCTCTGGCTGCTGTCAGCCTCTGTGACACCACATTTCTGCTGACGTTGTGCCCCTTGCTTCCCCCATCAGTCATAAGATGTTCACCATCTCTTGGAGGGAAGACCTCCATTTCCATGCCATTCCTGGTGTTTCTGCTCTGTTAAGGGTTCAGCTCTCTTACAAACCTGTCATTTGGGTCAAAGGATTCATGGAGGACCCACAGCTCTCCCACCCACCATGAGCAAGTGTCTCAGGATCCAACCAAGGGCTAGCTGTGTCCCCGGCGTCAGGGTGAGCAAGTGTCTGTGTTTGGGGAGGGAGGGCTCAAGTGTCTGGCTTCAGGCCTGAGGGTTCGGAGGGGACAGAGGAGGGGCCTTGTGCAGTGGCCAGATCCTCCCAGCAGAGGCCAAACTCCTAGCCTCCCAAACTCTCAGGCTGTCCTGTGCAATCAGCATATACAGATACATTCCATGTCCTAAATACTACTCCACTGAGGAGATTTGGGGGTAGGATTTACATCTGCTTCCTTCCAAGGCATTTCACAGATAAAACATATATTAGCTAGTTTGCTTTGCAAGGAATTAAACCCAGGATGACCTGCACCTCTCTGGATGCCCCTGAGTCCCCCAGGTTTGTAACTGTTCACAGCCCCATCCAAACACAACTATTCAGAAGAGGCTTATCTTCCGGGTCTACACAGCCCTTGTTACTCAGTCTCTTCCAATGTCTGGAGGATAATCTCTTTCCTGTTTGGTGCCCAACTCTAAACCTGGGCTTCTGGTTCTGGCTCCATCCCTCTTCGCCCCACCCTGACACTGGACTCCTTCCTAAAGCTCCAACCCAAGTCCGTTTCCTTATCTGGCCTGGCTGGGAAAGTCATAAATCCGTTGTAATCGCTGTTAACGGCAACTTCANCAGTCTCTTCCAATGTCTGGAGGATAATCTCTTTCCTGTTTGGTGCCCAACTCTAAACCTGGGCTTCTGGTTCTGGCTCCATCCCTCTTCGCCCCACCCTGACACTGGACTCCTTCCTAAAGCTCCAACCCAAGTCCGTTTCCTTATCTGGCCTGGCTGGGAAAGTCATAAATCCGTTGTAATCGCTGTTAACGGCAACTTCAGAACATACTCAATTCCTTCTGGAAATTAACGTGGTCCACCTAGTGCCTAGTGCCCTTGGCAACAGTTGGGCCAGGCAGGACTTGGCAACACTGTGCCAAGCTCTGCACACCTGGGGGCCCCTGCACTCCACCTTAGGTCTGCATGGGCCTGGAAATGACTGAAGAGGAGAATCGTGCTTGGCTCCTCTCTCTCAGCCCAAAGACTCTCTGAGGTTGGCCCCTGCAGCCAAGCGTCTCTACACCCCTCGTTGAGGGGGGCGAGGTGGTGCCCCTCCAGTGTCTGCCTCATCTTCAGGAGGCCATCAGCTACATCTCCTCAATGAAACCTGAAGTGGCCGCTCCTCCCAGCACTGGTTTTATTTCCCCGAAGTGTCCCATGGAGGTTTTCACAAAACTCATCTGCATTTTAAAATCAACTCTTAACCAGGGGCCACAGTGTGTTAAAGATATTTGACTCCATATTTTATCATGCCTAGACTCACAGTCATTCTCGAGGATATAAAGTCTCAGGAAAGCTTGCTGTCTGGTGTCTGTGGCAAAGAATAGACCTGGCTGCCAGCCTCTGAAGAAGTGGCAATCCACTCCAGAATTCTTGCCTGGGAAATCCCATGAACAGTGGAGGGCTACAGTCCATGAGGTCACAGACTCAGACATGACTGAGCACTCACCCAGCCTCTTATAGGAGTCCCGTGCTCAGGGAAGTGTCACATGTATTGTGTTTTGTATAGATTCATCTGTATGTCTACTGGCAGCTCTCTCACCACTGCTGCTGGTTTTTTCCCCTTTGTCCTCCTTGCTGAGCTGTCCCAGGAGCTATGCTGACATTCACGTTGCTCCTTTTAGAACATAAACTCTCACATATTACCTTGATGTTCAAGATGTATTAGGCTATACATTAAAAAAAAAATATGTATTTGGCTGTGCTGGGTCTTAGTTGTGGCATGTGAACTTAGTTATGGCACATGGGATCTAGTTCCCTGACAAAGGGTTGAACCCAGGCTCCCTGCATTGAAAGTGCAGAGTCTTAACTGCTGAATCACCAGGGAAGTCCCTAGGCTATATGTTTGCAGCAACATGGGTGGACCTAGACATGATCATACCAAGTGATGTAAGTCAGAGAAAGACAAACACCACATGACATCGCTTGTAAGTGGAATCTAAACTATGACACAAATGAGCTTATCTATGGAACAGAAATAGACTCATAGACAGAGACAGACTTGAGGTTGCCAAGAGGGAGGGGAGGGGAGAGAGGGATGGATTGGGAGTGTGGGATTAGCAGATCAAACTATTAAATTTATTAATAGAATGGGTAAACAAGATCTTGCTGTATAGCACAGGGAGCTTTATTAAATACCCTGTGATAAACCATAGTGGGAAAGAATCTGAGAAACAATACACATAGTACAAGCAGTGACAGAGTTTATTTCCTTGGGTTCCAAAGTCAATATGGACCATGACTGCAGCCATGAAATTAAAAGACACTTGCTCCTTGGAAGGAAAGCCATGACAAACCCAGACAGCGTATTAGAAAGCAGAGACATCACTTTGCCAACAAAAGTCCATATAGTCAAAGCTATGGTTTTTCCAGTAGTCGTGTACAGATGTGAAAACTGAACCGTGAAGAAGGCTGAGCATGGAAAAATTGATGCTTTCGAATTGTGCTGCTAGAGAAGACTCTTTCAGAGTCCCCTGGACTGCAAAGAAATCAAACTAGGCAATCCTAAAGGAAATCCACCCTAAGTATTCATTAGAAGGACTGATGCTAAAGCGGAAGCTCTAATACCTTGGCCACCTGATGTAAAGAAGTGACTCACTGGAAAAGACTCTGATGCTGGGAAAGATTGAGGGCAGGAGGAGAAGGAGGAGACAGAAGATGAGATGGTTGGATGGCATCACTGACACAATGGACATGACTTTGAGCAACCTCCGGGAGATAGTTAAGGACAGGGAAGACTGGTGTGCTGCAGTCCATGGGGTCACAAAGAGTTGGGCATGATTTATTGACTGAACAACAACAACATATGTATAGCTGACTCACTTTGCTATACAGCAGAAACTAGCATAACATTGTAAATCAACTACAATTCAATAAAATAAAATTTTCAAAAAGGTGTATTAGGCTATAGAGTACCTATCACAAGGACATTTGCACTACTGTATTTTCATTGCAATCACTATCTTAAAATCAAGTTGTCAAGGCAAATTAAAGGTCTGATTAGCTATAGGAGGGTCAGCATTTTACTTCATGTAAAACTAAACATAATGGGTAGGACCGTGCTTTGCAAAATACTGTTCAAGTTATTCTTTTAGTTGATCCTATATTATTATTTTTCAGAAATGTGCCAGTTAAAATGAAGAAGTGTATTGCCCTCTGTATTCTAATTATGTTTTTATTGGAAAGAAGCTACAGTTTGCCATGTTTTCATTATTTTCTCTGTAGTTATTTGTTTTTTTTTAATCTCATAATAGCTGTGGTTCTGGAATGAAGTCATATAATCATGCACCTAAAGAGACTCTAAAGTTCTTATTCATTTCCCTGGCTTTAGGCAGAGCTGCCCTTAAATCCATTCAGGAAGGTGAAGACATACAGAGTTGGAAAAAAAGATCAAGTAAATGTTTTCCTGCTTATAAATGCAAGGTATACATTTTTAAAAAGAAGTTCTAAATCTTCCCTTCATTCAATATAAGATATTTCTTTTATTGCTGTTGTTTGGTCACAGTCCTGTCTCTCTCTTTGCAACCCCATGGACTGCTGCACGCCTTCACCATCTCTTAGCGTTTGTTCAAACTCATGCCCATTGAATCAAAGGTGCCATCCAACCATCTCACCCTCTGTTGCCTGCTTCTCCTCTTTCTCTCATTCTAGTTTAACAATATAAATAATGATCAAATGCAAAACATAACAAATGGGAATTTGTATTTATGTTGCTAGTATTTGGCATAAGAAGCACTGATCATGATCTGATATTACTGTTCTTAGGATAGGTTTGGTTTTCTGCCCCCTTTCACCCTAGCTACTTCTGCTATCACCCATGACATTTAGAAAATAATACCATGAGAAGATGTTCAAAACAAGAATTGTATGGAAAGGATGAGGAGAAAAGGGAACCTGCTTACACTGTAGGTGGGAATGTAAACTAGTACATCTACTATGGAGAACAGTGTGGAGATTCCTTAAAAAACTGAAAATTGAACTGCTATATGACCCAGCAATCCTACTGCTGGGCATACATACCGAGGAAACCAGAATTGAAAGAGACACGTGTATCCCAATGTTCATCGCAGCACTGTTTACAATAACCAGGACATGGAAGCAACCTAGATGTCCATCAGCAGATGAATGGATAAGAAAGCTGTGGTACATATACACGATGGAGTATTCCTCAGCCATTAAAAAGAATAAGAATAAGAGTTGCTGCTCTTCAGCGCAGGCGGCCGAGAAGAGCCACCTCATGTCCGAGCCCAGGGGCGGTGGCCAGGAGGAGCCACCCTACACCTGAGACCAGAGGCAGTGCCAAGCGCCCGAGGCCAGGGGCGGCGACTGGGTGGAACAGTCCAAGGAGCTGTGGCTGTGCAGGCTCAGGAGGGCCTAGAGAAGCTATCCCAAGTTGAAGGTCGGGAAGGACGGTGCTGTGGTGATACCCCTCATCCAAGGTAAGGAGCAGCAGCTGCACTTTGCTGGAGCAGCCGTGAAGAGATACCCCACNGACGGATATCTCTTGCCTGGAATCCACCTGAAATTCAGAATCTGATCAGAATGTAATTGAGCCTGATGCTCACCATATAAGCCTCACGTTTCATGAATTCTTTTTTTTTTTTTTCTCCTTACAGCAATAGAGACTATGAGACCTAAAACTTGTGGTTGCGGAGTTTTCTTCACATGGTTCAGTTTTCCGTGGCATTTGGAAGTTCTCAAAAGAGGAAGAAAATGAAAGAGTGGGGTGGTGCCACCAAAGTATCACGGAACACCCCATGTCCTGTCGCTCCTTCCCTAGGTGATGCCAGAGGTATGCGTGCATCCGGGCTCAATCGCGGAGCTCCTGCGAATGTGCGCTTCATTAAGGAGGTTGAAGGAAGGTTGCTCCTGAAATAGGAGAGCATTCAGATGCTTTGATCCCAGACTTCCACATTTCTGATGGCTTTAAATGTGATCGTCAGGCAAAATCAAACTTTATGAGATGCGGGAGGCTTTGATAAGCCTTTTCAGTCATGCAGATTCTCTTGTGGAGGTGTTGGGTCGGGGGAATCGGTTAAATTGAGCTGCCTCAGCCTGGGGTGTTCAATATTGTCTTGAATGATTAAAAACTCTGACTCCAGTGGGAACGGAGCATGTGCTGTCGAGATTATTACGGTTTGAAGCGTTTTCTGGATGAGTGAGGAGGGCAGGGTGGGAGGGGCCAGGAAACAAGACCCTGAGAGATGTCAGGTCCCAGGGTAAGAGGCAGAAGGATCCTGGGGTTTCAGCTGCTCATTGGGAAGGACAGAGGTGCTGAGAAGAGGGTGGCCACTGTGCTTCACAGACAAGGTTTTTGAAATCCAAGTCTCGAGTTGTTTCCCATGATGTGTGTGATGTCCCTCTGCTAACGGCCTACCTTTCAGCAGAGAATGGCAAACAGAGCTGCTTTCTGTTCTCAGTGCACCGAGGAAGGGTGGGGATTGGAGGACTGGAGAGGGAGGAGTCTCGGCCGAAGAGGAAGAGGCGGGGTGAGGTCTGGGGTGAGGGGACAGTGGCAGCCAGATGGGCTTGTGGAGCGCGGACACAGGATCCCTGGCTTCTTGGAACTGATGGGTGTTAGGGCAACATTATCACATCCATGTAAGGTGGGGGAAGCATGGGAACGAGAGGAAGATCGTTACTATATGGATTTTAGAGAAAGAGTTGAGCTGACATGGTGATAAACTGGAATAAGAATGACCACAGTACTAATATGTTTCTAATTGAATAAAAGGAAAAAAAAGGAAAGAAAGAGGGATGGGAGGAAGGGAAGCAGGGAGAGAGAGAGAAGCATCTCTGCTGGCCTGTCCCTGTGCCTTGCAGGGCTTCTGTCTGCTGACAGTGAGCCCTGGGCAGCAATAGCATGTCCACATCTCCCATGAATGGCTCTGAGTGATGTGGAGTGGAGAGGGATGTGGAAACAAAACCCACTTGGAGCTTGGAGGACCCATGCTACTACATCCCTGGAGGGGACCTGAAGGAGGAGGTGTGGGCCAAGGGAACCCAAGCACGTGAGGTGCTGAGTACTGGGTCCCTGCCAAGTTTGTGTTCTCCTAGGCGTTACTACAAACTTGGAAATTAACATATTACTCATTCATGTCTGTTTGTACCTTAAGAGAGTAGATAACAACCCAAAAGAATGACCAACAAAAACAGGCAGCCTCACAGTTCNAAGGGAACCCAAGCACGTGAGGTGCTGAGTACTGGGTCCCTGCCAAGTTTGTGTTCTCCTAGGCGTTACTACAAACTTGGAAATTAACATATTACTCATTCATGTCTGTTTGTACCTTAAGAGAGTAGATAACAACCCAAAAGAATGACCAACAAAAACAGGCAGCCTCACAGTTCAGTGTGTACTCGGTACATTCACTCCAATCGTTAAATAACAAATGATTGATTTATGAAAGCACAGATGGCAGCCCCCTACAGAAAGCAAAGTCTACAAGGTTACATGTTTAGAAAGTGGAGGAGCCCACATCTAAGGCCCAAGCTTTTCACCATTCAGTCTGGCTTATCTGCACAACTGGATAGTTACAGTCTGTGGCATTGGGTAGATAAATCTTTAATTAAGTGCAAGAGATGTGTGTGTATGTATATGCGTGTGCATGCGTGTGGACATGTGTGCATGTATGTGCACATGCATGTGTGTATGTATGTGAGTGCACGTGAGTTTGTGGGCATGTATTTGCTTCTGTGTATATGTACATGTATGTATATCTGTTTGTGGGTATGTATTCATTTGCATGCATGTAGATTTTTATGTCTGTGTATGTGTACATGCACATGTGTGTGTATGTGTGTGTACATGTGTGTATTCCTGTGTATGTGGGTATGTATTTTGTGTATGTCTATATGTACATGTGTGTACGCCTGTGTTTGTGGGTATGTATTTGTGTGTGTGCATGTGGATTTTTAATATGTGTACACATATGTGTATGATGTGTGTGTGTACATGTGTACACATCTGCATATGTGGGTATGTACATGTGTACACATCTGCATATGTGAGTATGTATTTCTGTGTGTGTGTGTGTGCACTTGTGTGTCCAGGGTCTCCCTAAGCCATGGGATGTGGGAAGCTCTGCTTAGCACTAGGTGACTGTTACCCTGCAGGAATGCGGGCCCAGGTCTTCCAATTTTTCAAGAGAAGCTGGACATTGATATTTGTCCACAAAGTCTGCTATTTTAACATGGGCACGTTGAAAAGGAAAGGAGATCTAAACACTGGGAGGCTTCTGCCTTCAGTCTGTCCTTGCCCTCCCAGACTTACGCTCCCCACCCCCACCCCCACCCCTGCCAGAGTAAAGGTGATGCCTGGAGTCTGCTCCCTCACCCCTCACCTTTCTCTCCAATGGGCTCACCTGGTTGAATGTTTGCCTGGAATTCCTCCTCTCTTTCACCTCTTTCCCTCCACCTGAGTCTTTGAGGAGGACCCTAGGAAATCAGGTGGTAGCCAGGGAGGACTGTTTTGTTTGATCTAGCATCCTAAGTGGGAGAGGCGGAGGGCTGGGGGGCAGGTAGCTGAAAGGGTAGGGGTGGGGAAGAAGGAGCAGGAAGGGTGAGGGAGCGCCAGGCAAGGCGCTGCTCTGGAGACAGGAAATGAAAGGATGGAGCTGACATGCTCAGTAAATATTAAACAGCAATGAAACAGAGAGGAATGGGCCACAGAGCTGCGGCGATAAGCATGTGCTGGTTTGCTGTCTTCTGGCACACAGCTGGGGACCAGGGCTTAACACATCTCTTCCAGCACCGCTGACGGTTTTACTTGGCTAGGAGAGAAACTTGAACAATGAATTCAAGGCCAGTGTTCTTGCTATTATGGAAACAAATAAGTGATGGAATAAAAACGACAATAAAACAAAGATAGTCTCTTTCCATCATTCTAAATAGATGTTACATTTCGTGGCGGATAAGATTTCATTAATTAGCAGCAAGAGATTTTGGAAATAGCCATGGTGTAAGTGGCTTCTGCTCTGCCTTTGATAACGAAAGTCCTTCTGAATGTGATGCTTTAGTAATTCAGGCAACAGTATTGCTTAGCTCCTATTGTGTATGCTGTGGTGGGAATCGGTAGATGTAATCTTTTCTTTTGAGCAGATTATAGTCTAGTGGCATTAGATTTTAAAGAGGGACAAAGCTCCCCATCCAAGCTCATCTCAAACCTTAAACAGTTTCATGCAATAAAAAAAATTTATGTGCTACACACCTCTCCTAGAAAACATAGCGCTCGTCATCCATCTGATCATAATTCAAACCACGTTTACTAAGACTCTGTTACCCTGTTATATAGCCAGTTGGTTTTCATGTTTCTGCAAGAAATGCAAAGAAGCCCATTTTCTTAGAAGCATCTTTTAAGATTTTATTTATTTATTTTTAAAGATTTTAAGCAACAGATTTATATTTATCTAATTTTAAGGCTGAGTCTAGGCTGAAGCTTTCAACTACTATACACAGTGACCCTTTTTCCTAATCCATACACCTTTTTTCACCACCTTTCTTTGTCCGATTATTATAGTCAGGCTATCATGAATTTCATACATATTTTGTCTATTAAAAATGCTATCACTTCCTTCTTTGGCTCAGCATGCCTACTTAGGTAGTCATACCTGTCTGCCACTTCTCAAGCCTGGTGGGCTTATCAGTAAGCACAAATGGCTGAAAACTATAGCAGAATGGTGGTAGCACCACCCAGTAAGAAGAATGAAATCCAGATGCTGTCAAAATTAAGAGAAGTTTAAAAAAAAAATAAGAGAGATTTGATTAATGCCACTGTTAACTTTATTTTCACTGCCTTCCCAGCTGGGTAAAAAAAAAATCTAATGTGCTAACATGGAGGAGTATCTTTCAGCAAAACACAGTTTTAAAAATAATGTCTATGTTACTTAATGTGTTATCAAAATACTATCTTTTTTCATCTTTATTCCAGGAGTCAGAAGTAGCCCATACTCCAATGCCCACTCCCTACCAAGATTTCTGCAATATTGAATTTACTTTTGTCTCTTCTGTGACAGCTAAAATAACAGGGCTGTAACGTGGTATATATTTGGGATCTCCAAGGCATCTGGGGAAGTCAAACTCTATTTTCCAGACAGACACAAAATTCATGTGGCTTTTAACTCATTTTTAAGTAGATCCTGACATAATATAAAAAATTGAGAACAGGTGACCAATATTCCCAAAGAATCATAAAAATTCAGAACATTCTGAAGAATAAATACCTTCAAGAAATGTTGACTGAAAATCCTAAGTTGGGATCAAACTTGGTGACTGTTTAAAATCACTTGGTCAGCATTCCATTCTTTAATCAATCTCTCCGAATCTCAAATATTATTTACACATTTTCAAGCATCTTTCTTACTTCGTCTCAACAGTTTTTAAAGCTATTTATTGTCATGCTTTCAGGAAATCAAAAACGTCCAAGACTTTTCTGTGTAGTGAAATAAAACACAAAAACAGCTTAACAGGTCCAGCTGTGCCTTCTTGTTTTTCTCTCTGCTTGTTTTTGAATTTAATTGATTTTTTTTTGGTCCATCCTGCCAAGCTTGCAAGATCTTAGTTCCCTGCACCAATAATCGAACCTGTACCCCCTGTAACAGAAGAGCAGAGGGCTAGCCACTGAGCAACCACTGAATTCCACCTTCTTGTTATTAAATAATAAGAATACAAAAACTAATCTGCGTTCGATGTAGACCCCATTGAAATGTGACAAACTGATGTTACTTTATCTTTCTTGACAGTGATTTTTCATAAATCTCTATCATTTGAAAAAAATTACAGTCGAGAACTCATATTTTCTTTCTTTGAAAATTAGTGATGGGTAATTTTTTATAACTAGTGTATTCGGTGAACAGTTGACATCTATATTTCAAGTAATTCGAATCTCCTATTTCAACCTAAAAGCTTACCTTTTCTATTCTGATGTTTGAACTCTTTATCATTTGGTAAATTATCTTGGTTCTTAAAATTGTTGGTTATCATTATAAACAAACTTATTTGAGGGTAGCCTCATAAGTAAACTGTAGGCATTCTCAGAGAGGGTCCTTCCACAGGTTGACCGTGCAGGGAGCCTGGGGGCACCCCCTCCCTAGTACTCGTGGTTTAGAAACGCCAGTGGAAAGGAAACTAGTTCTGAGATTGGTCAAAGACGAAAAGACAAAAGGTCACCATTGTGGATGGAACTCCTTTAGGACTATCTCCAGGAAACCTGGGGTTTTGGGTGCCCTGCTAGGGAAGCCGGCGCTGGGGGGAGCCTCGCGGCCAAGCACAGACCTGACCTTGCGCTGGCGCACCTGCTGGCGCCCACGACCCCGCGCTCAAGGGGAACTTCCTTCCGACCTTTCCCAGTTAGGAGTTAATTTGAGACGAGCATCTCTCCTTTTTGAGACAGAGGCTGGATCTGACCTCCAGCACCACGCTCTGGAAGTTGGAGGAGGATGTCAGAGGGCTACCTGAGCCAGTTCAGGGGGTTATAGCGAAGACAGAGTACGCTCTGTACCACACACATCACATTGAGAAGAACCAGCATCTCTGCGAGAAGGTAAGTGCGCCACCACGTAAGCAGCATCTTTCCCATGTATTGGAAGNCTGGATCTGACCTCCAGCACCACGCTCTGGAAGTTGGAGGAGGATGTCAGAGGGCTACCTGAGCCAGTTCAGGGGGTTATAGCGAAGACAGAGTACGCTCTGTACCACACACATCACATTGAGAAGAACCAGCATCTCTGCGAGAAGGTAAGTGCGCCACCACGTAAGCAGCATCTTTCCCATGTATTGGAAGTTGGAGCCCCTTTAAATACTTTTCCTCTTTGTCCGGTTCTCTATGACATGCTGTCTTATCATGGTTCTCATATGTGAAACTCTCTCTTCTTGTACGTTTTAGCTTATTTCACATCATACAGAACCGCAAAAAAGGACAAAAATCACCAAACATCCCGTAGCAGGGCGGGCANCTTTCCCATGTATTGGAAGTTGGAGCCCCTTTAAATACTTTTCCTCTTTGTCCGGTTCTCTATGACATGCTGTCTTATCATGGTTCTCATATGTGAAACTCTCTCTTCTTGTACGTTTTAGCTTATTTCACATCATACAGAACCGCAAAAAAGGACAAAAATCACCAAACATCCCGTAGCAGGGCGGGCATCCTATGCTTTAAACATCCTTCTTGTTCCCTTGGGCTCCACACTCGTTTTTCCTGCAGGGCTTGTCGAGTGGCTGCAGGGACTTTTACCCAGTGGGATTTCTAGTTATCTAGGAGCATCTTGGTATTTTTCAGATTACCAAGAGTCTGTTGTAATGTGATTCTGTGACATGACAGATAAAGAGACCGAGATAGATGTTGACGGAGGCTGCCGTTTTCTAGGAATGGATGATAAGCATTGGCAGATAAAAATGCAATCGATCAAGTCACGGAACAAGGCAGGAATGAGAAGAATGTTTTTCAGTTTTAAAGTCTAGTGTAAATTTTGTTTTTTACAAAATCAGAGACAATCAGGGGGAATTTTTAAAATATACAATTAAGGAAGAAAAGTGCTGCTTAAATAGATGAATAAATGGTTTTCAACACAAATAAAGGTACATATATATCTATGTATTGGGGAGTTTTTTCCTTTCCTGTTAGGATTAATTAACTTTTAGAGTACATTTAGAGTTATTTAGGAGTTGATTATTTAGTCAACAATAACAGCCTGCTTTTTANCAGACATTCTTTGGATTCATTGGAGAGTATATAACTTCATTGCTAACACTAACAAGGGGGTACTCTTTCTACCCCCTTCTGATGGCTATGTCAGAGGCTTTCTCTATCTCCTTTATACTTTAATAAAACTTTATTACACACACACACACACAAAGCATCAATTCTTTGGCACTCAGCTTTCTTTATAGTCCAACTCTCACATGACTACTGGAAAAACTATAGCTTTGACTAGATGGATCTTTGTTGACAGAGTAATGCCTCTGCTTTTTAATATGTTGTCTAGGTTGGTCATAGCTTTTCTTCCAAGGACCAAGCGACTTTTAATTTCATGGCTGCAGTCACCATCTACAGTGATTTTGGAGCCAAGAAAATAAAGTCTGTCACTGTTTCCACTGTTTCCCAATCTATTTGCCATGAAGGGATGCCATGATCTTAGTTTTCTGATTGTTGAGTTTTAAACCAACATTTTCACTCTCCTCTTGGACTTCCATCAAGAGACTTTTTAGTTCTTCTTTGCTTTCTGCCAGAAGGGTGGTGTCATCAGCATATTTGAAGATATTGATATTTCTCCCAGAAATCTTGATTCCAGCTTGTGCTTCATCCAGCCCAGCATTTCTCATGATGTATTCTGCATATAAGTTAAATAAACAGGGTGACAATATACAGCCTTGATGTACTCCTTTTCCGATTTGGAACCAGTCTGTTGTTCCATGACCAGTTCTAACTGTTGCTTCCTAACCTGCATACAGATTTCTCAAGAGGCAGGTCAGGTGGTCTGGTATTCCATCTCTTTCAGAATTTTCCACAGTTTTTTGTGATCCACACAGTCAAAGGCTTTGGCACAGGCAATAAAGCAGAAACAGATTTTTTTTGGAACTCTCTTTCTTTTTTGATGATCCAGCAGATGTTGGCAATTTGATCTCTGGTTCCTCTGCCTTTTCTAGATACAGCTTGAACATCTGGAAGTTCATGGTGCACGTATTGCTAAAGCCTGGCTTGGAGAATTTTCAGCATTACTTTACTAGCATGTGAGATGAGTGCAATTGTGTGGTAGTTGGAGCATTCTTTGGCATTGCCTCTCTTTGGGATTGGAATGAAAACTGACCTTTTCCAGTCCTGTGGCCACTGCTGAGTTTTCCAAATGTGCTGGCATATTGAGTGCAGTACTTTCACAGCATCACCTTTCAGGATTTGAAACAGCTCAACTGGAATTCCATCACCTCCACTAGCTTTGTTCATAGTGATACTTCTGAAGGCCCACTTGACTTCACATTCTAGGATGTCAGGGTCTAGGTGAGTGATCACGCCATCATGATTATCTGGGTTATAAAGATGTTTTTTGTCCAGTTCTTCTGTGCATTCTTGCCACCTGTTAATATCTTCTACTTCTGTTAGGTCCATACTATTTCTGTCCTTTATTGAGCCCTTCTTTTCATGAAATGTTCCCTTGGTATCTCTAATTTTCTTGACGAGATTTCTAGTCTCTCCTGTTCTATTGTTTTCCTCTATTTCTTTGCATTGATCACTGAGGAAGGCTTTCTTATCTCTCCCTACTATTCTTTGGAACTCTGCATTCAAATGGATATATCTGTCCTTTTCTCCTTTGATTTTCGCTTCTCTTCTTTTCACAGCTATTTGTAAGGCCTCCCCAGACAGCCATTTTGCTTTTTTGCATTTCTTTTCCTTGGGGATGGTCTTGATCCCAGTCTCCTGTACAATGTCACAAAGCTCCGTCCATAGTTCATCAGGCACTGTATCAGATCTAGTCCCTTAAATCTATTTTTCACTTCCACTGTAGAATCATAAGGGATTTGATTTAGGTCATACCTGAATGGTCTAGTGGTTTTCCCCACTTTCTTCAATTTAAGTCTGATTTTGTCAATAAAGAGTTCATGATCTGAGCCACAGTCAGCTCTGGGTCTTGTTTTTGCTGACTGTATAGCGCTTCTCCATCTTTGGCTGCAAATAATATAATCAATCTGATTTTGGTGTTGACCATCTTGTGATGTTCATGTGTAGAGTCTTCTCTTGTGTTGTTGGAAGAGGGTGTTTGCTATGACCAGTGCGTTCTCTTGGCAAAACTCTATTAGCCTTTGCCCTGCTTCATTCTGTACTCCAAGGACAAATTTGCCTGTTACTCCAGGTGTTTCTTGACTTCCTACTTTTGCATTCCAGGCCCCTATAATGAAAAGCACATCTTTTGGGGGTGTTAGTTCTAGAAGATCTTGTAGATCTTCATAGAACTGTTCAACTTCAGCTTCTTCAGCATTACTTGTCGGGGCATAGACTTGGATTACCATGATACTGCATGGTTTGCCTTGGAAATGAACAGAGATCATTCTTTCGTTTTTGAGATTGCATCTAAGTACTGCATTTCAGACTCTTGTTTACTATGATGGCTACTTCATTTCTTCTAAGGGATTCTTGCCCACAGTAGTAGATATAATGGTCATCTGAGTTAAATTCACCCATTCCAGTCCATTTTAATGGACTGGATTCCTAAAATGTCAACGTTCACTCTTGCCGTCTCCTGTTTGACCACTTCCAATTTCCCTTGACTCATGGAGCTAACATTCCAGGTTCCTATGCAATATTGCTCTTTACAACATCAGACTTTGCTTCCAACATCAGTCACATCCACAGCTGGGTGCTGTTTTTGCTTTGCTCTGTTTCTTCATTCTTTCTGGAGTTATTTCTCCACTGATCTCCAGTAGCATATTGGGCACCTACCAACCTGGGGAGTTCACCTTTCAGTGTCCTATCTTTTTGCCTTTTCATACCGTTCATGGGGTTCTCAAGGCAAGAATACTGAAGTGGTTTGCCATTCCCTTCTCCAGTGGACCACATTTTGTCAGAACTCTTCACCATGACCCATCTGTCTTGGTTGGCCCTACATGCCATGGCTCATAGTTTCATTGAGTTAGATAAGGCTGTGGTCCATGTGATCAGGTTGGTTAGTTTTCTGCGATTGTGGTTTCAGTCTGCTCTATGATGCCCTCTCCCAGCTTACCATCTTACTGGGGTTTCTCTGACCTTGGACACGGGGTTTCTCCTCTTTGCCGCTTGCTGCTCCACGGCTGCACAGCTGCTAAGGACAATGTGGAAAAATAAATAAGATAGAATAATTAGCAAAAATTCTAGAAAAGAGTAATGGAATGTATTTGTCTTTTTCCCCAACTTTCAGTTCAGTTCAGTCGCTCAGTCATGCCTGACTCTTTGTGACCCCATGAATCGCAGCATGCCAGGCCTCCCTGTCCATCACCAACACCCAGAGTTCACTCAGACTCACATCCATCGAATCAGTGATGCCATCCAGTCATCTCATCCTCTGTCNCTTTAAATAAATTAAATTAAACTAACATTATTTTATTTATTATAAATATGAATTTGTATTAAAATAAAATTAATTTTAAATGATAAATTAATACAGTAAATAAGTAAAATTTAAATAAAATAAAATGCCCCAATAACCCCTTTCCTGCAGGTTGTGGACGTTGCTCTCTCTCTGTTCTGAGATTTCAGAGGATACCCTGAAGGTTCGCCTTCCCATGTGTCTCCTCTCTCTGGAATTACCTCTCCCCCATCCTTAGGCCCCTGCAGGCTGAGGTACATTTCCTGCTGAGTTTTGCTCTACAAAGGGCCCTGTCCTGCATTCTTCAACTTCCCGACAAGGCCACCAACACATGCTGCCAAATGGAATTACATGCAGCAAAGTCCGAGATAACAAACAACTTAAAATTAAAAGGGGTCATTTGCTGAAATTAGACTTCCCTGGTTTATTGGATAACCAAGCCCAGCCCCCATGCACCCTGCTGCCCTCAACTAACCATTGCCAGGCTACCAAACCCTTCATTTTAGTCCAAGAGCCCCCAGATCCATTCCCCACCACACTTTTAACTTTCCTCAGTACAAAACATTTTACCTCAGTTTTGCATTAACTTCTATTAACAGATGGTGTGGGAATGGGTATAGGGGTGGATTCAACTTCTTCATTAAGGAGGACCCACTCATGTGTCCTTTCCTAGATGTTATCATCCTGCCCTGCCCCCCAAAACTATTCCTATACATATTTTCCCTAGAGGTTTGAAAGAATGATTTAGAATGCTACACCATTTTTCAGTGGCTGAGTTGCTACCCTCCGGCTCTTTGCCACCCCATAGGCTACAGGCTTCCTTTTCCTTCACCTCTCCCAGAGTTTGCTTAAACTCATGTCTATTGAGTCAGTGATGCCATTCAACCGTCTCGTCTTCAGTCACCCTCTTCTCCTCTTGCCCTCAGTCTTTCCTAGCATCAGGATCTTTTCCAACAAGTCAGCTCTCGTATAAGGTGGCCAAAGTGTTGGAGTTTCAGCTTCAGCATCAGTCCTTCCAATAAATATTCAGGGCTAATTTCTGTTTAGATTGATTGCTTTGGTCTCCTTGCAGTCCAAGGGACTCTCAAGAGTCTTCCCCAGCACCACAGTTCAAAAGCATCAGTTCTTCAGTTCTCAGCCTTCTTTACAGTCCAACTCTCACATGTGTACATGACTGCTGGAGAAACCATGTGCGTGTTGGCACTTTAGTCGTGACCGACTCTTTGCCTCCCCACGGACTGTAGTCCGCCAGGCTTCTCTGTCCATGGGATTTACCAGGCAAGAATACTGGAGTGAGNTTCTCAGCCTTCTTTACAGTCCAACTCTCACATGTGTACATGACTGCTGGAGAAACCATGTGCGTGTTGGCACTTTAGTCGTGACCGACTCTTTGCCTCCCCACGGACTGTAGTCCGCCAGGCTTCTCTGTCCATGGGATTTACCAGGCAAGAATACTGGAGTGAGTTACCTTTTTCCTCCTCCAGGGGATCCTCCCAACCCAGGGATTGAACTGGCAATTCTCAGTTCTGCATTGGCAGGCAGGATCTTTACCGCTAGCACCATCTGGGAAGCTCCATATGCTATGGAAAAATCATAGCTTTGACTATATGGACTTTTGTTGGCCAAGTGATGTCTCTGCTTTTTAATACACTGTCTAGGTTTGTTATGTCTTTTCTTCCAAGGAGCAAGCATCTTTTAATTTCATGGTTGCAGTCACCACCCTCGGTAATTTTGGAGCCCAAGAAAATAAAATCTGTTACTGTTTCCATTGTTTCCCCATCTATTTGCCATGAAGCAATGGGACCGAATGCCATGACGTTTGTTTTTTTGAATGTTGAGTTTTAAGCCAGGTTTTTAATTCTCTTCTTTCATCTTCATCAAGAGGCTCTTTAGTTCCTCTTTGCTTTCTGCTATTAGGCTGGTGTCATCTGAATATCTGAGGTTATTGATATTTCTCCTGGCAGTCTTGATTACAGCTTGTGCTTCATCCAGCCTGGCATTTCACATAATGTGCTCTGCATATAAGTTAAATAAGCAGGCTAACAATATACAGCCTCAGTGTACTCTTCAGTTTAATAAAAAGATTAAGTGAAAGATTCTAAGAAAATGTATAAGGAGAAAAGCTATTTTCCCATTTAAACCTAAATGGAATTTGCTAAAAAAATGAAAATTTTCAAAGCAGTGTAGTTTTTTCTTAAGACTAGACAGAATATTTTTACTATAAATCAGTATATAATCCATTTCAAAAGAAAGATAATAGCTATTTTATTTTATTTCAAAAAACTTTTGTTGAACTGTAGTTGATTTATACAGTGTTTCAAGTTTAATACTGCAAAATGATTCAGTTATAAATATATAATAAATATTCTTTTTCATTATGGATTATTACAGGATATTAAATATCCTTGTCTGTGCTATACAGTAGGTCCTTTTTGTTTATCTGTTTTATATATAATCATGTGTATTTTGTTAACCCCAAATTCCTAAAGTATCCCTCCTCACTGCTTTCCCATTTGGTAAACATAAGTTTGTTTTCTGTGTCTGTGGGTCTGTTTTTACTGTGTAAGTAAGTTCCCTTTTATCAATTTTTTAGATTCCATATATAGGTAATATCATGATATTTGTCTTTCCCTGACTCACTTCACTTAGTGTGAAAATCTCTAGGTTGATCCATGATGCTGCAATATTTCATTCTTTTCAATGACTGAGTAATATACTGTTTTTAGATTTTTTTAGTAATTATAAGACCCTTTTTTGCAGATACATATATTTGAAGGCTCTATATCATGATTTGCCAAATGATTGGCAAATGCCGAGGAGCTACATCTTCTCTTCCAGTATCAAAGGTCAAACATTGAAATCAATCCTGGGCTGTAGTGCTTAGTCTCAGGAAGCTAGACGAAAATGAGACCCTGCACTTTAGACATTTATCCTAAGGAGGAATTTAAGAAGAACCCATAGAAGCACATATATCATTCTAAATGACATTTAATTGCTTTTCTCCCCCTTAACTATAAATATTTATATTCCATGGCGAAAATACATTTGCTCAGAAAGGTAAGACGAGTTGGTTCCTGGCTGTTCTCTGGGGAAAACTTCACTCTCTGCTATTCCCCTGTCATTATTCAATGTTTCCAAAGGAAGCAGGGAGAGTCTCAGAAAATAGCCTGAAGTGTGTCTGACTGACTGGATGCGGGATAGGAAAAAATGAGCTGGGTGGAGGGAAGTGCTGATGGGAGAATTTCCCACAGGTAGATGTATCCAGGCAGGAGGAAGACGTCAAGACCAGAGATGAAACGTGGTGCGATGCACTGGGTTCAATGAGAGCCCGGGGTATTTTCAGATCGCCAGTGCCTCCCCTGATCTACCCAGTCCGTAGTGTGCTCCTTGAATAATCAGAAGAGAAATTCCCTGACAGTCCAGCAGTTAGGACTCAGTGCTTTCACTGCTGAGGACCTGGGTTTAGTCCCTGGTGAGGGAACTAGGATTCCACCAGCATGACGAAAAAAAAAAAAATCAGAAGAGCTTTCATCCCAGATTGTGTTGCCTTTTGGGGTCCAAGAAAGTCTGTTGGCGGCCTTCTAAGGGAGCATCCTGTAGAGGAAGGAATTTTCTCCTTCCTGCTGTGTCAGAACCTGCATCTGAGTGGCGGTATAGCGAGTGCCTCAGGAGGCTAAGGTTGCTGGGGAGCAGAGGTGAGCAGACCTTCATTTTATGGGGGTGCATTGTGGAAAGACATACTTACCTACACAAAGATGGCTCTGTGCAATAGCCACAGTAAAACTTAAAGCCTCTAGGAACACAGAGGAGGAAGTACGGGCATTTGAGGATCTCAGGAGATTTGTGCTGGTGGAAGGGGAAGAGGAGATATTTGGAAGGGGATTGACTCAAAGACAAAGGTGGGGGGAGTTCCCAGGTGGTCCAGGGGCTAAGACTTCAGGCTCCCATTGCATGGGGCCTGGGTTCGATCCCTGATGGGGGAACTAGAGCCTATATGCTGCAACTGAAAGAATTTGCGTGCTGCAACTAAGACCCAGTGCAGCCAAATATATATATATATTCATAGTTTTGAGAAATGTTTATTAGAAATTCTTATATTGTGCTCTTTAAAAATTATTTTATTGAAGTATAATTGGTTTATAATGCTGTATTAATTTCTGCTGTACAGCAAAGTGATTCAGTGATACCTATATATACATTCATTTTTTTATTCTTTTCCAGTATGGTTTATCACAGGAGACAGATATGTTTATTGAAGATCAAAATTAGATTTCATTTATTTGACTCAGAAATAATTAACCAGATTTGGGACTCTATATTCTCTGTTAGGGACAGTGAGATTAGACTTTGACAGCAAACTTTCTGGAATTCGCCAACCTCACTAATAAATCAGGGATAAACATTTTGTGTCATAGAATTGTTGTGCAGCCAATAGTATCTGGCACGTTTAGAAGTTTCTAGTGATATTTGTTCATTGCTCACTAAAGAGCCTTCACCAGAAAATTCAACTAGTGGCAGAAGGAACATTAGAGCAGAACTCCAAGGGCCTTTGACATCCACTGCACCGTGCATAAGAAAATGTGATGGCAGATTCTTGTATAAGACGGAGCAAGGAGAAGAGCATCCTGCACTGGGGGCCAGGAGGGTGAGCTTGTCCTAATTCTGCTTCCAGCTCCCCTGCACCTTGGGTTGACGCCTCAGCTGACCCCTCCCATGATCAGATTGCTCCAGTGGAAGCCAAGGGGCTCTGTCTCAGGAGTAACTAAGGCCCCGTTTCACAATAACAATTCTCACATTTGTCAGACATCACCATATGGCTGCTAAAGCACTGGTTTAATTATTTATTGTTTCTTAATGTAGACTAAACAGTTAGGTGATAGCAATTCTAATGTTTTGTGGTTTTAATTTTGTTAAATAATGTTTTTATAGAAAAAACATGTGTGCTATAGTCTCTAATTATATTAACCACAACCATGGGGAGTTGGGTTGATTGGAGGGGCAGGAAATAGAATTGCTGGTGCCAACTTACCCAAATTCTAACTGCAAGAGAAGAAGGAAGAATACAGACTCTTTCATGAACTGGCCTAGAAAACCCAAATATAAAAAGAAAGGTTATAGTGGTCATACTTTATTGTTCTATTTACTTATTTTCATTATTTATTTTATTGAAGTATAGTTAATTTACAATGTTAGTTTCAGGTAAACAGCAAAGTGATTCAGTTATGCATATATACATATATTATTTTTCAGAATCTCTTCCATTATAGGTTATTACATGATACTAAGTAGAGTTCCCTGTGCTATATAGTAGGTCCTTTCTGCTTACCTATTTTATATATAATACTATGTATATGTTAATCCTAAACTCTGAATTTTGGGCTTCCCTGGTGGCTTAGTGGTAAAGAATCTGACAGCCGAAACAGGAGACGCAGGTTGGATCCCTGGGCTGGGAAGATCCCCTGGAGAAGGAAATGGCAACCCACTCCAGTATTTCTCCCATCTAAGTACTAACCAAGCCCGACCCTGCTTAGCTTTCAAGATCAAATGAGATTGGGTGCGTTCAGGGTGGTATGGCTGTAGACTGACTCCAGTATTTCTTGCCTGGGAAATCCCATGGACAGAGGAGCCTTATGAGCTATAGTCCATAGGGTCACAAAAGAGTCAGATACAACATAGCGGCTGAACAACAACAGCAAAACTCCTCATTTATCTCCCCCCGACCCCTGCTACCCCTTTGGTTTGTTTTCTTTGTCTATAAGTCTGTTTCTGCTTTGTAAATAAGTTCATTTGTATCATTTTTTAAAGATTCCACATATAAGTGATATCATATGATATTTGTCTTTTTCTGTCTGATTTATTTCACATCATATGATAATCTCAGTGTCCACAATGGTCATACTTTAAATGTATATTCATCATGTGTATTTCTAAGGGAAGACTGGGGAGAGGCCAGTGTAAGGGGAGGTGATGAGACTAATATTGCAGCGAATATTTGCTGCTCATATACTAGACGTTCGGTACCAGAACAAGAATTTTATATACATTATGCCCTTTGCCCTATAGCAGGCACAGTTATTCTCATTTTACAGAAAATCAGCTTGCCAGTGACACATGGAAGGTTGCTGGCATTTAAGGCCAGGTGGGTGACTCCTTCGTGTGAGTTTCCCAGATTGTTGCCTAAAAACGAGAATGTAAGAAAAGGACCTAAAAATATTTGGCACTTAATGGAATAAAGAAAGATTCACTGGTGCAGGGGTGGCAAAGCTCCCCAGTTTGCAAAGTGTACTTAGTAATAGGATATTTCGACATGTAATTTTAGCAAGTTCTGACCTATATTCACCCGGAGGGAAGTTCCATTGCTGTATTATGGGAATTTCTGGTTTGTGTCACTTTCTGTCATTAAATGTATAGCCTGATGCCTTGCCAAATGCTGGACCAGGCATTTTTGCAGGGCTCAGCACTGGTGTTCGCAGCTGTACCATGAAACGATTTTCAACTCTCAAGTAGCTGTTACATTAGCAAAGTAAGACAATAGCCAACGTTTCATTTGTGCCGAGTAGTAAACCCTGAGTGTCATCAGGGGAGGCTGCTGCTGAATAGTAAACAATAGGGATTCTCTCTAATAGAAGTGCATCTGGTAGCTGTGGGAAACCGTCTTTAATCCCCTGTAATGAGTTTAGAGGCTGTCAGAAGATTTGATGACAATGTGGGCTTCATTTTAGCTGCTCAGTTAGCCTGTTGTGTCCACACTGAGTTAACACCATCGCTCTACTTATTGGCCTTGGTTTTCTCTCTTTCTCTTGTTTTCTCTATTTTGTTTTGTGCTCCTACTACTCACCNGGCTGCTGCTGATTAGTAAACAATAGGGATTCTCTCTAATAGAAGTGCATCTGGTAGCTGTGGGAAACCGTCTTTAATCCCCTGTAATGAGTTTAGAGGCTGTCAGAAGATTTGATGACAATGTGGGCTTCATTTTAGCTGCTCAGTTAGCCTGTTGTGTCCACACTGAGTTAACACCATCGCTCTACTTATTGGCCTTGGTTTTCTCTCTTTCTCTTGTTTTCTCTATTTTGTTTTGTGCTCCTACTACTCACCATCACTGAGGCTGGAGAACCCGGTCCTCCCGACTCCTTACAACCTTGACTCAGCACGTTTCCCGAATGCATCCCTTCTCTGCCCGCTCTGTCACTTCTGCCTTTGCCTCACCTGCACTTGCCTGGACCACTTCCAACCCTGCCTCCTGCTCCCTAAAGCTCAATCTCTACCCAGACTAGCATCTTCTATTTAAACCCAAGACTGAGCAGTCTCTGTCCATTTGAACCTTCNTTTGAGAGCATGAATTTAATGATTTTAGATTATCCCATTCTATAGATGTGATACATGTTTTCATACTTTTGAGGCATTTGAGGTTGTTTTCCGTTGTTACAAATAATACTGTCATGAATATTCTGAGGCATAAATCTTTGTTTCTCTGAGTATTTCCTTAGCATTGATTTCTCTGGAGGTCAAAACATCTATTTTTCTGGACTCTGGTCGAGAACCTCTCACTTGTTTTCTAGCTCGCACTGCGCAGCTGCAGGAGAGAGGCCTCTTTTGCTGCTCCATTGATAGACGATATTGAATATCTCAGATTAATAACCTTTCTAACACTTCTCTTCCCAGACATTTGTCTTATAAAGATTATTTTTGCCTGCTAGTGAAAACAGTTTTATTGTGTCTTGCAACTAGCACATATAATTCAACTGTAATTTCCTTGAATATTCTTATGTTACCTTAAAAATGCAATTCTTACTTAAAAGGTAAAAATCTTTACTGCTTCAAATATGCTCAAGATAGATGTACAGTGAAGGTACTTTAGTCTTCACAAAGTTATATATTATGGTGAAATATATTGATCCTGTCTCCACTGATTGATGGATTTTTTAGGTACTGAATGAGTCAGAATATTGGTGTTTTTTTGTTGTATTTTTTTACATGGGAAAAATAAAAAGGAAATGCTGGTGATGCTCACTGTTTGGCAGGACAAGGATAGAATTTGAGGGGGCTGTGGTGGGATGTGAGGTAAGATTAAGGAATTCTTTTAAACAGTGTTTAAAAACTAAAAAATAAATAGTACATTAACCACACTATGTTTTTAAAGGGGGTGGGGTGCGAGATGATAGTGAATACCAGATGAATGGTTAAGAGTGGAAGAAGGGATCCTTAGCAAGGGGTATGGGAGGAACAGTGACGAGGACTGTCTTATACAAGCCTAATGGCAGTTGTGGCTTCCCTGGTGGCTCAAAGAATCTGCCTGCAATGCTGGAGACCTGGGTTCGATCCCTGAGTCCTCAAGATCCCCTGGAGAAGGGAATGGCTACCCACTCCAGTATTCTTGCCTGGAAAATCCCATGGACAGAGGAGCTTGGCGGGCTACAGTCCATGAGATTGCAAAGAAGTGGACACGACTGAGCAACTAACATAGGTGGTATTTTGAACTATTTGTGTGTTTGTGTTTGTGTACTTGTTCATTTAGTTAAAAAAAATTACATTAAAATACCTACACAACAATGAAATGCTGCTCCAAATAAATATGTCAATTGGGGTTTCCTTATGGGTGCTCCTGGTAGTTGACAGTTCCTTTCAAGACTTTTTAACATTCCAATCCATTCCCCATACTGCAAAGAGGTTTCTTCAAAATGCAAACTTGAACCTAGTACCCAGATCTGAATGACCTTGCCCTACCCCCCTTTCCAAGCTAATCTTGTTCCGCTTATTTTTGCAGCCCCAGCCACGTGGGCCTTTTAGTCCTTTGTCAGAGGTTTCTGTTGTTGGCCAGTCTTGGCACAGACTGCTGCCTGGGCCTGGACCCTGCTCCCCGGGCCTGGACTCTGCTCCCTGGGCCTGGACCTTGCTCCCTGGGCCTGGAATGCTTTCTCCTCTCCCCAGGTTAACTCTTTGTGAGCCCTCTCCTCACAGCTCTGCAGCCATATCCTCCTGGAAGCCTTCTCAGACTTCCCCACTAGGTAGCGTGTGACTGCACCCCACATTCCTGTTGCTTGTCACTTTGTATTCTCATTTTGTTCCTGTGAATTATCCAACTGATGTTTCTCTTTCCCTCCAGCACTGTAAGCTTCACAAGAGCAAAGCTGTGTCTGCCTGTGCTTCCCTTTGGGCCCCAGCTCCTAGGTCAGTGCCTGGAATATATTAGGCACTCAGTAAACAGTGGTGATTGGTTCCATTTTCCTTGCCTTCCTGTTTTTCTATAAGATGCAATACCATATTCTCATAGGGATTTTTCCTGATTAATATTAAAAACAAAAAAGCAAAAATCCTCACCCTTCATGATGAAGGGTGCCTATAACCTTCGTGATGGTGGTTTAGTCGCTAAGTCATAACCAGTTCTTGCAACCCCGCGGACTGTAGCCCATCAGGCCCTTCTGTCCATGGGATTCTCTAGGCAAGAATCCTGGAGTGGGTTGCCATTTCCTTCTCCAGGGGATCCTCCCAACTCTGGGATAGAGCCTGCGTCTCCAAATGAGACAAATTTTTGTCAATACTAATTTTAAAGCTTTAGCTTGGTGTCCTGAGGAATGCAGGCAGATACCTAGAATAGGAAAGGGCTGGAAAAAGGAGTTTCTCTGCCTAAGAAAGTGGGATGTTGGCTTTCACTATGCATAAGTGTTACAGCCCCATGTTCCGGGAAACAGACTCACTNTTAAAGCTTTAGCTTGGTGTCCTAAGGAATGCAGGCAGATACCTAGAATAGGAAAGGGCTGGAAAAAGGAGTTTCTCTGCCTAAGAAAGTGGGATGTTGGCTTTCACTATGCATAAGTGTTACAGCCCCATGTTCCGGGAAACAGACTCACTCCGAAGGACAATGCAGATAGTGGAGTGCAGTTTATTACCCTGGCGGGCCCAAGGCAGAGTCTCCTCTTAACCAAGGACTCGGACCAGTTTTTGTGAAAACTTATATAAGTGTACGTGCCCAAACCCACCTTTCCAAATTCCCTGAAACTAGTCTGAACAAAGGAAAAGAAAGATAGAATCAAAGTTAAGCTGTGATTCATATGCCTTAAGCCTAGATAATTAACAGTGGACAATTAGCAATAGGCCTGTGGTCATACCCCAATAAGCATGATTCTATTCGGTTACACAGATAATTAGGGTTTTCTTTTAGGTGATGGGAGAGTCTAGGTACAAGCCCTGGGGCTTCTCCTTCCAGGGTCCTGGCTTTCCAGTTTGTGTGTTGTTTCCATAGATACTGGGCATAGAGCTCAAAGTCCACAGTCCGGCCCTAGATGGAGTCCTGCTTTCAAGATGGAGCCTGTTCTGTCTGTTTCCTCCTTCGTAAGAAAGGCAGGAAATAAAGAATGAGAGAAGGCCAAGAAAGCCCGTGCAGGAGTCTGGAGTCCTGTGCAGGGTAGGGAAATGATGGTGTCTGATGCTCGATCTTACGGTGGCTGTGTGGATTGAAAGTAAGTCCCTCTATTTCCCTCAAATTTTCTTTGAAGTCTGCTGGACACATAGGGTTTCAGGATCTCTCCTCAACCCTTGACACCACCAAACAAGAAGTTCTGAGCTCCATCACTGGGTTGACCTGGGTGGAAAATGGACAGCAGGAGCGAAAGAATGAGATAGCCCCAAACTGATAACGGTTCAGAGCTGTGGAGTCAGGTGGCCACCAGGACCTGTCTCCCAGGAAGTTTCAGGAGTCTTGTAAGGAGGGCACTGACCCTATGTCACCCACCAAATGGGGAGCTAATAAGGACAGAGTAACTCTAGGTGACGTCTCGACGCAGATATTTATGTGCCCTTGACATATTTTTAAGGATTAAAAAGCTGTCATTCAGGGTAAGGAAGTTGAAAGGGGTGCCTGAGTTTATCCAAAGTAACAAATATTTCCACTCCAAAATAAAGCTAGCTGAGAATCACTGTCGCTCTGATGTCAGCATGCTGATTATACTCAGCAGACGTGGCAGGTACAGAGATTAAATTCGCCCATGAAAAAGGAAAAGGGGAAAGGCGAAGGATCAAGTTTCCCTGCTATGTAAATCCCCCTGTAACTGACAAACCCGAGCAGGCAGACTCAGGTAGGGCGAAGGCACACTGAGCTCAGTGTCACGGAATGAAACCACGGCTATTTTGTCTAGCTCACTGTTGTGGCTGCCAGAGAGGCTTGTCTGAATGACGCCGTATCTCCATCTCAAACATCCTGGACTGGAGCTGACCTTGTAGACGTACCCATGTCTGGGGCAGCGACCCAGATGCTGTTCCTGACTGGCTTACAAAGGGGCTTGTATGGAGCACATCGTCATACAGCGAGTAGACACTGGAGCGTGACTGACGCCCTCCCTCACGTGTCTACACTGAGAGGCAGTATAGCCTACTGCGCTAATCTTCAAGCAAGCCCTATCTGTGCCCCTGAACAGCTGCAAAGACTTTTCTAAGAATATGCAGGCATGCATTCATATGAAATGTTTCCTAAAATCGATCTCCCGGAGAACTAGCATAGGCAAAGTGTCTTATTGGTTCCATCATACCATGCTTCAGGATACCAAAGAAGGGGATAATTGAGATACTGGTATTGATGTGAAAACATGGATGATTAGGTAATAAATTCTTTTCAAGTTGGATAATTTCCAATACGTTACTTTGACAAGATTGAAGGAGGATCTAACCAAGTTCAGATCAAAGAGTACTCTGTCCAATTTTAATTGCTTTCTTGAGATATAATTCACATACCATACAATTCAATGGGTTTTCACATATTCGTGGAGTCAGGCAACTATCACCACTATCAATTTCAGAACACTTACTTTATCCCCAAAAGAAACTATGGTGACTTTCCTGGTGGTCCAGTGGTTAAGACTCCGAGCTCCGAATGCGGGGGGCACAGGTTCCATCCCTGGTTGGAGAACTAAGATCCTGAATGCCATGTGTGCCGTGCCAGCCAAAAAAGGGAGAGAGAAACTCGGTACCCTTTGTCAGTCACTCTCACTTTCATCCCAAACCCCAGGGTCTTAAGCTGCTTTCTACCTACTAATGTACTTTCTGTCTCTGTGAAAGAAAGAGAAAGTGCAATTGTTAGTTGCTCAGTCGTGTCCGAATCTTTGTGATCCCATGGACGATAGCCTGCCAGCTTCCTCTGCCCATGGAGTTCTCCAGGCAAGAATACTGGAGTGAATAGTCACCCCCTTCTCCAGGGAATCTTCCTGACCCAGGGATTGAACTGGAGTCTCCCACATTGCAGGTAGATTCTTACTTTCTGAGCCACCAGGGAATTTGTCTGTTCTGTACTTTGCATACAAATTGAATCATATAGTATGTGGTCCTTTGTGACTGGCTTTTCTCACTTAATGTTCTCAAGATGTTTCCATGTTGTAACTTAGATCACTAGTTCATCCTTTTTATGGCCAAATAATATGTTATTGTATGGACATACCAAATTTTATTTATCCATCAGTCAATCCAATAATAGATTATAAAAGTATTTGTTTACAATATGCCTATAAAATAATTCAAAAGGAGACATTGCTACAGATCTTTTAATAAGTCAAAAGAAGATAATATAAATAACTTCAATTTTATTTTATTTATTTATTTTTTTAATTTTACTTTATTTTACTTTACAATACTGTATTGCTTTTGCCATACATCAACATGAATCCGCCACGGGTGTACATGAGTTCCCAATCCTGAACCCCTCTCCCACCTCCTTCCCCAACTTTAATTTTAAATAAAATTACTAAAACAACTTCCTTAAAAACACAACTTTCTATGGCTGATTGACTGACACAAGAAAAAAGTATAGGACTATTCATGTTTTCTATTTATTAAGGAAATTGAATTTGTAATTAAACCCTCCTTACAAAAACAATAAACAAAACTCCAGGCCCAGATGGTTTCACTAGTGAATCAGTCTAAACAATTAAAGAAGNTGTAGTCTACCAGGCTTCTCTGTCCATGGGATTTTCCAGGCAAGAGTACTGGAGTGGGTTGCCATTTCCTTCTTCAGGGACCTTCCTGACCCAGGGATTGAACCCAGCTCTCCTGCATTGCAAACAGATGCTTTACCCTCTGAGCCACCAGGGAAGCCCAACATTGTAAAGCAACTAGACTCCAACAGCAACAAAAGATCAGAAAAGAAACTGCCAAATTGTCTTGCATAGCAGCTGTACCGTTCTGCGGTCTCGCTTGCAGTTCAGTGAGAGTCCCTGTTACTTTGCACCCATGTCAGCCTTTGGTGGTCTTTCTGTTCTCACCTTTAGCCATCCTTACCAGATCTAGTTATGTCTCATTGCTGTTTGCATTCATAATTCCTTAATGGCCAATGACCATATGCTTATTTGCTATCTGAATATTTTCTTTGATGTGATGTCTGTTCCTAATGTTTGCCTATTATAAAATAATTCTTTATTTTCTTATTGTTGAGTTTTAACAGTTCTGCATGTATTTTAGAGACAAGTCTTTTATCAGATAAATGTTCTGCAAATATTTTCTCCTGGTTTATGGCTTGTCTTTTAATTTTCTTATCATAGTCTTTGATAGAGCAGAGCACAAGTTTTAGTTTTCATAAACCACTTTAATATTTAACATTTATTGATTTAGTTTTAATAATTGATTTTTATTTCATTATGCTTTTGATATTGTATCTAAAAATCCATCACCAAATCCAGAGTCTCCTAGATTTTTGTCCTTGTTTTCTTCTAAAATTTTTTCCTATTTTGTGTTTTCATTTGTCTATCATTCATTTCACAGTGATTTTCTTGTCTTTTAAACTTTTCATTTCCATCAGCCAATTGATTTCCTTTTCTCTTTAAGCCAGCCTGGGTTGGCTTTTCTGTCACTTGCAACCATGAAAGAGTTTTAATGATCCTTAAAATTTCTTATAATCTGTGTCAGTGTGTACTTGGTTTCGTGTGTTTACATAGCTCAAATTCTTATCACTTTTGATAGGCTTCAGGTTTTACATTATGTTGATGCATTATAATTTACTTCTTGTTCTCCTATATTTTATATTTAAATTCCAAATTTCTTCTGTTACAGTTAAAGCTATATGAATACTTTTGGGTATTTTTCCTTCTCTGTTATTTTCTCATGATATATTTATAGTGAGTGGAATTAAGTGGTGAAAGATACAAACTTATTGAGGCCAGAGACTTCAGAGGAGTGTCTAAAAGACTATGAAGAATATATTTGTATTTAAAGTCTGCAAATAGTTTTAAAAAACACTGTTATTTATTTTTGATAATGGGGAGTTATATATCAATCTTTTTACTATAACATTAAAAAAATTTTGTTATGAATATTTTAAAACATATCCTACTTACCTATCACTCATATTCAACAATTTACCAAAAACTTCCCACATTTGATCACATAGTTTTTTTCTTTTTCATCTGCTAAAATATTTTAAAGTGAATTTCAGATATTCAGATATTTTATTACATCCTACATATTTCACAAGCATGCATGCTAAGTTGCTCAGCCGTGTCTGACTCTTTGAGACCCCACGGACAGGCTTCTCTGTCTACGGGATTTTCCAGGCAAGAATACTGGAATGAGTGGCCGTTTCCTTCTCCAGGGGATCTTCCCGACCCAGGGATAGAGCCTGAGTCTCCCATCTCTCCTGCGTTGGTAGAAGGATTCTTTACCACTAAGCCGCATGGGAAGCCCCACACATATTTCACTGTGCATCACCGCCCCCCCAGCCCCCCACCAAATGAACATATTCTTACACAGCCACATTGTCATTATCACATCTAGCAAAATATAAAACTATCCTCTGACAACATGTAATAACTAGTCCATGGTAATATTTCCCTCATTGCCTCTAAAATGCATTTTTACAGTTGATTGCAAAAATATGGATCCGAATTAGGTCCACACATTGCACTTGGTTGGGTTCTCTCCTTTGATGTCCTATAAGCTGGTACAGGTGGAAGCAGTGATATACTTTCTCTTCTTGGGCTCCATAATCACTGTGGATGGTGACTGCAGCCATGAAATTAGAAGATGGTTGCTTTTTGGAAGAAAGGCTATGACAAACCTAGATAGCATATTGAAAAACAAAGACAGGTCCATATAGTCAGAGCTATGGTCTTTCCAGTAGTCTTGTGTGGATGTGAGAGTTGGACCATAAAGAAGGCTGAATGCTGAAGAATTGATGTTTTCAAACTGTTATGCTGGATAAGAGTCTTGAGAGTTCCTTGGATAGCAAGCAAATCAAACCAGTCCATCCTAAGGGAAATCAACCCTGAATACTCACTCATTGGTAGGACTGATGCTGAAACTGAAGCTCCAGTACTTTGGCCACCTAATTTGAGAGCCGATTCATTGGAAAATACCCTGATGCTGGGAAAGATTAAAGGCAAAAGAAGAGGGCAGCCAAGGATGAGATGGTTTGATGGCATCACCAGTTCAATGGACATGAACTTGGGTGAACTCTGGGAGAAGGTGAAGGACAGAGAAGCCTGGGTGTGCTGCAATTCATGGGGTTGCAGAGTCAGACATGAGTTGGCAACTGAACAACAGCAACAATAAGCTAGTACAGTCTTCTTTCTTTTCTTGTTGCAGAGACTAGGTGGGTCATCCAGCAGAAATACCCAATATTCTGAATTTGCCTGGTGTCATGTCATTTAATGTGTTCCTCTCTCCTCTGTGTTTTCCAAAATTGGAATCTGGCTCTTGAGGTCCAACTCTTTGGGAAAGCTTGTTGCTTGAATGCTGCTGTGGTCAACATATCATATGCAGATCAGACGTTACAATTTTAATTTCTCCTAGACCCATCACTTAGGACCTTTCTAAAGTCTTAGACTTAGTTGGGACTTAGTTGGGACTAAGTTGGGACTTAGTTCTCTTCTTTCTGAATTTGGAACTGATCTCAGTGAGAAGCTCATATTCTTGTAAAGATATTGGTGTAAGTGGGTATGAACTCTGGTTAGGCAAATAAAAAGTTGATGTGTGTATAATTGCAATAAAAACATGGGAAATATTTTGTCACTATTAATAATTAATGAAAAAGCAATCAAATATCATGAGAAATCATTTTAAAATTCATGCTGAATGCTGATATGTGAGGAAACTAAATGGATTATCAGAGGATGAGAAAACAGCTGAGAAGTTTTGCAGAAATTTTGAGGATGATTTCAGAGCACTTTTTAAGAGTTTTATGGAGTTTTTACTAAAGCCTAACTTAATTTGGGGGCTTCCCTAGTGGCTCAGCTGGTAAAGAATCTGCCTGCAATGCAGGTGACCCAGGTTTGATCCGTGGGTCTCGAAGATCACATGAAGAAGGGAGTGAATTCCCTGAACAGAGGAGCCCTGCAGGCTACAGTCCATGGGGTGGCAAAGAGGCAGACACGACTACACGACTAACACCTTCACTTTCAATTTAATTTTAAAATCAAATTTTCCTTTTTTGCTGTAAGTGTAATACTCTTCATACTTATTAATAGCTATAATTGTTTAAATTTCAATCTCTTTCATCTCTAGTGAGACTCCATTATTCTGCAAGATGATTCATGAGTATTTACTCATGAACTAATTTGCTAATTATTATATTTTATTTTTCTTCCCAATTTTAATATTTTTCCCTTTAAAAAATATTTTTGATTCTAAATTTTTATCATACATATTTGAAATTGAATGTAACAAATAGAAATGGAATCCTTATTGAATACTGAAAAGTTGGCCATGAGCTTCGAAGGATACAAAAATGAACATGAATAAGATGTTTTTTGTCTTCTAGATACGTGTAATCTGTTGTTCTTGTTAAAACATCATCAGTTCAGTTCAGTTGCTCTGTCATGTCTGACTCTTTGCAATCCCATGAATCACAGCACTCCAGGCCTCCCTGTCCATCACCAACTCCTGGAGTTCACTCAAACTCACGTCCATCGAATCGGTGATGCCATCCAGCCATCTCATCTTCTGTTGTCCCCTTTTCCTCCTGCCCTCAATTCCTCCCAGCATCAGAGTCTTTTCCAATGAGTCAGCTCTTTGCATGAGGTGGACCAAGTACTGGAGTTTCAGCTTTAGCATCATTCCTTTCAAAGAATACCTAGGACCTATCTCCTTTAGAATGGACTGGTTGGATCTCCTTGCAGTCCAAGGGACTCTCAAGAGTCTTCTCCAACACCGCAGTTCAAAAGCATCAATTCTTCAGTGCTCAGCTTTCTTCACAGTCCAACTCTCACATCCATACATGACCACTGGAAAAAC
>SJYA01002341.1:676168-687639 GCA_006410615.1 Neotragus moschatus | reverse complement strand
GTGGTGTCATCTGCATATCTGAAGTGATTGGTATTTCTCCCAGCAATCTTAATTCCAGCTTGTGCTTCTTCCAGCCCAACGTTTCTCATGATGTACTCTGCATATAAGTTAAATAAGCAGGATGACAATATACAGCCTTGATGTACTCCTTTTCCTATTTGGAACCAGTCTGTTGTTCCATGTCCAGTTCTAACTATTGCTTCCTGACCTGTATATAGGTTTCTCAAGAGGCAGGTCAGGTGGTCTGGTATTCCCATCTCTTTCAGAATTTTCCACAGTTTATTGTGATCCACACAGTCAAAGGCTTTGGCAGAGTCAATAAAGCAGAAATAGATGTTTTTCTGGAATTCTCTTGTTTTTTCGATGATCCAGCGGATGTTGGTAATTTGATCTCTAGTTCCTCTGCCTTTTCTAAAACCACCTTGAACATCTGAAAGTTCATGGTTCACATATCGCTGAAGCCTGGCTTGGAGAATTTTGAGCATTACTTTACTAGCGTGTGAGATGAGTGCAATTGTGTGGTAGAACATCATACGTTGTCCCATTTTCCTATTTAATCTAAATATTCACCACAGCTGTCCTGGGAAAGGAGACAGAAACCCAACTCCAAAGGCCTTGAGGAATCAAGTAGACAAGGTGGGGATGGAGGACCATTACTTCATGGGATGCTTCACAAACTACTCCCGGTGCTTTTTCAAGTTTTGTTTCCTACTCCTTTCTTTTGACTGGCATAATTAGAGAATAAATTGCCTCCTATATGATGGATGGATCTTAGATTTATTTATTCTACAACTAATAAAGGGATAAAGATTCTTGTGGAAAAAAAATGTCAGTAGGTCCAACTTTTAAAACTTTTTAGAAAAGTTGATATGAAACATATACTTGAGTAAATATATTCACCTAGTGTCCAGCTAGATCACATTTTACAAAGTGAACACACCAGTGCACTTACTTTTTAGAGTAAGAACATGAATATTTTTGCCATCCTAATATGCTCTTTTATATCGTTTCCCAACCAATTCCCCCAAAGTCAAACACTGTTTTAATGTTTAGAATCCATATGTTTTTGATAAATGCGAGTTTAGTTTGATGGAGGGTACTTTTCTTGTCTGTATTATTTGAAACATTTTATTTGCCGGCTTATTGTTTCATGTAAATTTTATTATCAATTTGCTAAGTTTTATTACAGTGAAGAGATTTTATAGATAGTGTTACTTTGGCATTAAAATGGCCTTACTATGAAAACTAATATCATAAACAAAATTCTGAAGTGATTTTAAAGTATGTTAGAGCACAGTTATGTATTTTTACATCTGTTTGTAAACAAATGATGCTATTTGTTTACTCAATTCCAGGTCTCATGCTGCTTTGAAGTTATAAAATTACATTTTAAAAGGTACATTTTTTATTAAGATTTTTAAAATAAATTTCTACTTGGTCCAAATTGAGAGACTGATGGAATAATTCCTATGGAATATTAAATTTAAAAGGCCCCATAAAAGATAATCTAACTTAACCTATCATTTTTCAGATGAGAATACTGAGGTTCAGAGAACTGAGTGACCTGCTCAAGGTCACATATTCTTGATCAGAAGGATTACGGCCTAGGCCTGCTTCTTGTTTGTATGATGAATGATGTATGTTATATCCAGGCGGGTGCGTGCATGCTCAGTTGTGTCTGATTCTTTGCGATCCCATGGACTGTAGCCCGCCAGGCTCCTCCATCCGTGGAATTTCCCAGGCAAGAATACTGGATTGGGTTGCCATTCCCTTCTCCGAGGGATCTTCCTGACCCAGGGGTCGAACCCATGTCTCTTGCATCTCCTGAATTGGCAGGTGGANAGGCGGGTGTGTGCATGCTCAGTTGTGTCTGATTCTTTGCGATCCCATGGACTGTAGCCCGCCAGGCTCCTCCATCCGTGGAATTTCCCAGGCAAGAATACTGGATTGGGTTGCCATTCCCTTCTCCGAGGGATCTTCCTGACCCAGGGGTCGAACCCATGTCTCTTGCATCTCCTGAATTGGCAGGTGGATTCTTTACCACTGAGCCACCTGGGAAGCCCAAGTTATCCGGATTACTATGTAAATATATTAATATATTTATTCAGCCATCAGAGATCTACTAGAAAATCTGTACACATAAACCAGGAATATTGCAGAATTCTACAACGGGGCTTTTGTTAGAAATATATTAGAATTGGAAATACTCTCTAGGAAATGGCCAAAAACCATGATGATGAATGAAGCTATAAGTGGTGAAAGAAGTACATAAATGTGTATGTGATTTTGAAAAGCTCACTCCATTAGCCTGGGTTTCAGACCCATTTATTCATCTTGCTTTTTGCCCTGTGAAACTGTCACACTCATAGTTATGTCTCAAATGCAGTTGTTTTAAAAATAGAAAATGACTTCATACAAAACTGCCAGTGGTTTCCTATTAGAAGAAAGAACCAAACAGTCGTCCTGGAAATTCAGCTTAAGTCTCATCATTGTAATTCAGGAAGCAAACATGTCACCTTGTAAAGAACTAATTCATGATAAAGCTTACACATTTTAATGGGCCTGACACATTTTGTTGGCTAATCTGCATTTTATTCTGTAATTGTAGCATGTGATTTGCCTGAATCAAAATTTATCTACAAGTGACAGCAGTTTCAAATAAATTCTACCTTAAATAATTGGCCGGGTGAATCATCACCAATGTGACTTCCAGAAAAAAAAATCAGTTGCTGGCATCACTCTGAAAAGCATCTAAACGAAGCCCTTAGGAGAAGACTTCTAAGGATGAGCTTTGTCTCATACTCTAGTTTTCTGTTTCGTTTTTTAGACAATATACAACTTTATGGTATCAACTAAAGGAGAAGAGCTGATTTGCTTTTCTGGGCTTTGACTTAATTTTCCAAGGTTGATACTCTGTTAGGTTACATTAATAGCCCTACCTTAAATGATGGAGAAATGTGCTCAGGATTAAGTAAAAAATGTTTTGTGGTTTGGAGACAGGGTTTGAAAAAAGTAACCATTTTGTCAAAGGTTAGCGATGGTTCACTGTGCCACCTGCAAGGAAATGATGCTAAAGCTGAAACATGAGGAGCTGTTCAAGAAGCAGAGCTGTCAGTCAATGGAGCTGCCATGTCCTAGTTCCTCCTAACCCTTTTTCTTTCGTTCTTTTCATTGGAGTATAATTGATTTACAATGGTGCGTTAGTTTCAGTTGTACAGAAAAGTGATTGAGTTACATATGATATATACACTCCTTTTCAGATTCTTTTCTCATATAGGTTATTACAGAATATTGAGTATAGCTCCCTGAGCCATACAGTAGGTCATTATTGGTAATCTATTTTATATATGTTGCTGTTTAGTCATTAAGCCATGTCTGACTCTTTTTACAGCCTCATGGACTGTAGCCTGCCAAGCTCCTCTGTCCCTGGGGTTTCCTGGGAAAGAATACTGGAATAGCTTCCTATTTCCTTCTCCTGGGTATCTTCTCAACCCAGGGATCGAACCCATGTCTTCTGCATTGGCAGGTGGATTCTTTACCACTGAGGCACCAGGGAAGCCTGTTTTATATATAGGCATGTACATATGTTAACCCTAAACTCCTAATTTATCCCTCCCCCCACTCCTCTCATCTTTGGTAACCATGTTTGCTTTCTCCATCAGTGAGTCTGTTTTGTAAATAACGTCATTTGTATAATTACTTTTAGATTTCGCATATAAGTGATATCATATAATTTGCCTTTGACTTGCTTCACTTAGTACAGTAATCTCTAGATCCATCCATGTTGCTGCAAATGGCATTATTTCATTCTTCTTGTGGCAGAGTAGTATTCCATTGTAAATATGTACCACGCTTCTCTGTCTATTTCTCTATTGGTGAACGTTTAGGATGTTTCCGCGTCTTGGCTACTGTCAGTAGTGCTGCGATGAGCATTGGGGTGCAAGTACTTGTTGAATTGGAGGTTCCATCTTTTCCAGACATATTCCCAGTAGTGGTATTGCTGGATCATATGGTAGCTCTATTTTTAGTTTTTTAAGGAAACTCCATACTGTTCTCCATAGTGGCTGTACTGATTTACATTCCCTCCAACAGTATACAGAGAAGGCAATGGCAACCCACTCCAGTACTCTTGCCTGGAAAATCCCATCGATGGAGGAGCCTGGAAGGCTGCAGTCCATGGGGGAGGGTGCCCTTCTCTCCACACCCTCATCAGCTTTTGTTGTTTGTAGATATTTTGCTGATGGCCATAGATTTGATTTGCAAAATTGATGCTTTTGAACTGTGGTGTTGGCGAAGACCCTTGAGAGTCCCTTGGACTGCAAGGAGATCCAACCAGTCCGTTCTAAAGGAGATAGGTCCTGGGTGTTCTTTGGAAGGAATGATGCTAAAGCTGAAACTCCAGTACTTTGGCCACCTCGTGCGAAGAGTTGACTCATTGGAAAAGACTCTGATGCTGGGAGGGATTGGGGGCAGGAGGAGAAGGGGACGACAGAGGATGAGATGGCTGGATGGCATCACCAACTCTGAGTTTGAGTGAACTCTGGGAGTTGGTGATGGACAGGGAGGCCTGGTGTGCTGCGATTCATGGGGTCGCAAAGAGTCGGACACGACTGAGCAGCTGAACTGAACTGAACTGAATAATTAGTGATGTTGAGCATCTATTCATATGCTTGTTGGCCATCTGTGTATCTTCTTTAGAGAAATGTCTATTTAGGTTTTCTGTCCACTCTTTGATTGGGTTCTTGATTTTATTTTTTTATATTGAGCTGTGTGAACAGTTTGTATACTGTTGGTTGCATCATTTGCAGATTCTCTCTCACAGTCCTTACATTGTCTTTTCTTCTCAACCCTTCTGCCCACAGTCTTCTCATCTGTAATTTGAGGCTAGTAGTAACTATTTCAGGTCAGGATGTCCCCTGGAGAAGGGATAGGCTACCCACTCCAGTATTCTTGGGCTTCTCTGGTGGCTCAGACAGTAAAGAATCTGCCTCCAATGCGGGAAAACTGAGTTCTATCTCTGGGTTGGGAAGATGCCCTGGAGGAGGGCATGGCAACCCACTCCGCTACTCTTGCCTAGAGAATTCTCATGGACAGAGGAGCATGGTGGGCTACAGTCCATGGGGTCGCAGAGAGTCCGATACGACTGAGCAANCCTCCAATGCGGGAAAACTGAGTTCTATCTCTGGGTTGGGAAGATGCCCTGGAGGAGGGCATGGCAACCCACTCCGCTACTCTTGCCTAGAGAATTCTCATGGACAGAGGAGCATGGTGGGCTACAGTCCATGGGGTCGCAGAGAGTCCGATACGACTGAGCAACTAAACACAGCACAGAATCTATTTCGTGACATATTCTATGATGACTTAATGGAAGGAGAATGCCTGGTATAATAAGAATTCAATAACTTTTTGGACTTAAAAAATAATATATGCTATTTATCTTCTTCAGAAGATCTTGGAGAGGACTCAAAAATCATCTTATGATCCTATTTTTTATACTAAATCAGCCAAGTACACATTATTTCCTAAAGTCTTAAGCTATAATTGAATTTTTAATGAGCACAGAGAGAAAAAAATCTAAGACTATCTAAGTCCATGGTTTTTAAACTTCAGTGTGCATGTGAATCACCTGGGAAGCCTTGTTAAAATGCAGATTCCAATTCCAGGCTTGAGAGCCTGCATTTCTACTAAGCTCTCAGGAGATGCCCAAGCTGCTGGTCAAGGGACCACACTTTGAGCAGCGAGGACCTGAACGCTTCTGGCCCCTCTAGTCACTGTTGTGACCTTGGACTAGGTGTTTATCTCTCTGTGCTTCATTTACATCATCTATAAAGCAGCAATATTAGTATCTACTTCATAGGGCTGCTAGGAGTTTTAAGTGAGTCAGTGCACACAGAATACTTAGACCACTGTCTGTACAATTTGTTCTCACAGATTTCTAGTGATGTAAACTAGTCAATTGCTGGCTAAAGGCCCAGAACAGGAAGTTATTTGTGATGCTAATACTTAGAACTCACACACATATACATGTTTAAGCTGCTAACTGTTGGCCTTTTGTATCTTCCTATAAACCTGATCTAAATAATACCAAGGAAAGCAAGTTGCATTACAGCAATGTTGTGGGAGAATGGCAGGTTTTTTTTAAAAATTAATTAGTTAATTAATTTTACTGGAGCATTATTGATTTACAGTGTTGTATAATACAGAATAGCAGATTTTGGAATTCTTCCTTAAATTGCATGAATTCCTGTGATCTTGGTCAGGAAAATGACTGGTCATTTTGTGGTCAGGAAGGATGGAAAGGTCGCCTTGGGGGCTCTGGGTGTAAAGTCTTTCTCTTTGTCTGTCTCCCTTGAGTCGTGCTTCCCTCTCCTTTTTCCCTCACTTCTGCAGGAGGAAGCCTGCTGTGGCAGATGCTAGAGAATTGTGCTTCTCAGCAGGTGATAAAGGGTGAAGTGCCTGCTACGTTGCTAGCCCCAGTTGCTAGCAGTTGTCTTAGAAAGGTGGAACCTTTCACGGCTCCTACTAAAAGGTCCTTTTGACTACAGGTATATTTTTTCAGTCACTCATTTATCTAACTTATTTATATTGGGTTGCACTGGGTCTTCATTGCTTTGCTCAGGCTTTCTCCGTGTGCGGCAAGCCAGGGCTACTCTTGCTGGCGGTGCTCGGGCTTCTCATTTGCAGTGGCCTCTCTTGTTGTGGAGTACAGGCTCTAGGTACGCGGGCTTTGTTGCGCCATGGCATGTGGAATCTAACCGGACCAGGGATCAAACCCATATCCCCTGCATTGACAGGCGAATTTTTATCCACTGTGCCACCAGGAAAGTACCCACAGATATCATCTTTAACAAAATTACACCCCAGGGAAGAGTCCCAGACAGGTAGAAGATTACCCACTCCTTTAAGAATAAGAGTGCTTCTGGAGAAGGAAATGGCAAACCACTCCAGTATTCTTGCCTGGAGAATCCCCACAGACAGTGGAACCTGGCTGGCTACAGTACATGGGGTCACAAAGAGTCGGACACGACTGAGTGACTTCACTTTCACTTTAAGAATAGCAGCGGTCTGAAAGTGACCTCGAAACACTTACAGTGGTCAAATCATTTCTCTGAGGCAGCACTTTCTAAAATAAGGAAATAATTTCTGGAAGCTACAGAATTGCAGGCGAGGCAGTCATTTGAGAGGAGGAAGTTCTGTATCTGGAATGGAACTGCACAGACCTGGCAAGGAGCTCCAGCACCCCATTTCCAAGCCGGGGCTGAGCAGGAATGACTTTCCCTGATGAAGACTTAGGAGCCTGAGGAAAGCTTCTGGAGGAGGAAAGGCGAGCTTGGGTTTATTTCTAAGCCTCATTCTTATTGGTCAAGGGACCTGCCTGGGAATGGAGATGGGGGGACCAGAGGCAGAGCCAGGAACCCCAAGTGGATCGGATGAGTGCAGCACCTCCCAGGTTTACTAGACAATGATGAACACTCACCGGCACACAATTGGGGGAGGGTGGGGGCCACTAAGGAACAGGGAGACTTGGTGACCCTGGAAATGGGAGCCACATCCACTTTCCATGAGCAATACTAAGACCTCCCTGCAGGGGACTCTGAACTAACCAGTTCCAGAGTTAGGGCACTTACTCTTGTAATGTAATGTGCAGAAGAATTTACGAATGTAGAAAGCCCCAAATTCTGGGTTAGTTTTTCTGGGGGGTTGGAATCTGCACTCAAGCACATGGAGAGACTGTGACACAGGGGCTCACGTGACACTTTGCGGGTCACACATAGCCCCTCAGGCAGCAGGAACTATTATTCCTCCTCTGCCGCTGGAAGGTCACAGCTCCTCCAAGGCTGGAGGTCTAACTGGCCTCTAGTCAGAACAGAAGTCTCAGCTCACAACCACTGGTTTTTGACTTTTTTACATGAAAAAATTTGTTTTACCCCAATGTTTGTTGCGGTAACTTAGTGGTAAAGAATCTGCCTGTAATGCAGGAGATACGGTTTCCATCCCTGGGTGGGGAAGATCCCTTGGAGAAAGATAAGGCAACCACTCCAGTATTCTTGCCAGAAGAAATTCCGTGGGCAGAGGAGCCTGGTGGGCTACAGTCCATGAGGTCACGAAAGAGTCAGACATGACTTATCAACTAAAAACAACAATGTTCACTGCAGCACTATTTACAATAGCTAGGGCACAGAAGCCAGAGAAGGCAATGGCACCCCACTCCAGTACTCTTGCCTGGAAAAACCCATGGATGGAGGAGCCTGGTGGGCTGCAGTCCATGCGGTCGTTGAGTCGGACGCGACTGAGTGACTTCGCTTTCACTTTTCTTTTTCATGCTTTGGAGAAGGAAATGGCAACCCACTCCAGTGTTCTTGCCTGGAGAATCCCAGGGACGGGGGATCCTGGTGGGCTGCCGTCTACGGGGTCGCACAGAGTTGGACACGACTGCAGCGACTTAGCAGCAGCAGTAGCAGGGCACAGAAGCAACCTAGCTGTTCCATGTCCATCAATAGGTGAATGAATACAGAAGTTGTAGTACATATATACAGTGGAGTATTAGTCATAAAAAAGAATGAATTTGAGTCAGTAGTAGTGAGGTAGGTGAAACTAAAACCTGTTATACAGATTGAAATAGTCAGAAAGAGAAAAACAAATATAGTATATTAACGCACATATTTATGGAATCTAGAAAAATAGTACTGATGAACCTATTTGTAGGGCAGGAATAAAGATGCAGACATGTGAACACAGGGGGAAAGAAAGGGTGGGGTGAATCGATACAGTAGCATTGACATATATACCCTATAGAAACAGATGGCTAGTGGGCAGCTGCTGTATAGCACAGCGAGCTCAGTTCGGTCCTCTGCGGTGACCTAGGAGGGTGGGATTGGGGGCAGTGGGAGCAATATTCAAGAGGGAGGGGATATATGTATACATAGAGCTGATTCATGTTGCTGTGCAGCAGAAATCACCAGAACATTGTAAGACAATTATCCTCTAATTAAATGTAAATTTAAAAAATTATAGTTGATTTGCAACGTTGTGTTAGTTTCAGGTGTGCAGTAAAGTGAATCAGTTATACATATACACGCATGCTAAGTTGCTCCAGTTTTGTCCAACTCTGAGACCCCACGGACTGTAGCCCACCAGACTCCTCTGTCCGTGAGATTCTCCAGGCAAGAATACCAGAGTGGGTTGTCATGTCCTCCTCCAGAGGATCTTCCCAGCCCAGGGATCGAATCCAAGTCTCTTGCACTGGCAGGAGGATTCTTTACCACTAAGTCACTTGGGAAACCCCAGTTATACGTATCTGTGTATCTATGCTCACATGCATGTTTTTTAAATAAAAAGGCTTCTAAGTGTAATTTAAAGGCTCAGTTTTTTCAAAGATGGGAACATTTATGTAGTTCAAATTAGTGTGTGTTATTTCATTCTGTAAATGATGATATAGAATGAAATATGTCTTTTAGCCCATTGGATTATGGCCATGATAACAGGATAATTAGGAATCTAAGTAGTCAAAACATGCAAACAAAGCTATCTGACGTTAAGATTAGTGAATAAATGCTAATGGCAATCGGGTCAGATAAATCCTTTGTTTATAGCAAGGAAACAATACCACCCACATCTCTTTCTTTAACAGATTTCCAGACTCTTTCAAACTTCAATTCACAAGCTAAGTAGCCACCTTCTTTTCACAATGTGCAAGCAGAACAAAGTAGACATGCTGGTCACGTGGGCTAAGTAAAGATGTTGCCTTTGATTTGACAATCCTCGAAACTGATGGGGTGGATTTCATTCATTTCCTTTCCTGGGGATTATGCGGCCACTTAGGACGTGGGTCCCTTTACTGGACCACACTCCCTCCGGGGACCTCCTAGAGGGCGAGTGGGTGCCTGGATGCACATTGCTCACACACATGCTTCCACAGCGGAAATGACCTGAGGACTGTCAGATCCTCTTGTTTGCAGGGATTAAAAATTAGGTTTCCAGTTCTAGGTCACAGGGATTATTTTTTCTTTCTCAATTCCAATGTCTTAGACTTCCTTGCGGGGCTTCCCAGATGGTGCCAAGAGTAAAGAATCCTGCCAGTACAGGAGACCTGAGAAATGAGGGTTTGATCCCTGCGTCTGGAAGATCCCCTGAAGGAGGGCCTGGCAACCCAGTATTCTTGTCTGTAGAATCCCATTGACAGAGAAGCCTAGTAGGCTGCCTCCATAGTCGCAGAGCTGGACGCGACTGAAGCGACATAGCACGCATGCACAGACTTCCTTGAAATAACCCCCCTACCCCTGCCCAAGTTATAGCTTATCATTGACCTTTGAATATACTTACTCAGAAAAGACTGAATGAGAACTTGCAGTAAATCCCCAACCCTGGCATGGGGAAGTGTTGTAGAAAAACCATCTGATGGTATGGATTTCTGACATGAGGACTATAAAATAGGAAGTTATTTATACTACGCTATATATGGGTCAAGAATCCCATCAATCATTGTTAAATAAACAGTTCCCACTGCTCCCCAATTAGAGGGCTTGGAGGAAGCAGCTTGTCCACAATCAATGCAGGAGATTGAAATCCTCTGCCTCTGTGATTTGGGGTTTGATAACCTTTATTTGGCTTTCTTCAACTTCAGTTACACAGCCTTGGAGGGGGGCTTTGGAAGATTTAGCCAGCTTTAAAAAGCTGCACTATCTCTTAAAGATGACCTCCAGATTTAGTTGGAAATTTGTCTAGTCATTTTTCTCTCATGATATAACAGACAAAAACTATACCTATAAACACTCACTTCATCACTGGGAATCACCTAAAAAAAAAAGCAAGAAAAAAGCAGAGTGTCTGAGCGAAAATGTTTGGGAGTTAAAACAGACATTTGAGGCTGAGATTGTGCCCAAAGGCTGAGATTGTACGAAAAATTAGGACCATGTGTTTAAGTAGACAGTTCAGAGTTTGCAGAAAGTGGGATAGAGTAGGTGAATGACAAACGGAAAGGAAAAGACCCGCCACCCCCCACCCCNACTATACCTATAAACACTCACTTCATCACTGGGAATCACCTAAAAAAAAAAGCAAGAAAAAAGCAGAGTGTCTGAGCGAAAATGTTTGGGAGTTAAAACAGACATTTGAGGCTGAGATTGTGCCCAAAGGCTGAGATTGTACGAAAAATTAGGACCACGTGTTTAAGTAGACAGTTCAGAGTTTGCAGAAAGTGGGATAGAGTAGGTGAATGACAAATGGAAAGGAAAAGACCCCCACCCCACCTGGCACAAAGGCAGAGGGTCTAAGCTTGGGAATACCTATTTTCTCACATCTTGACCAGACGCAACTGAGAAGATAAAAGTGACTTGAATATAAGACGGCTCCAAAGACAACTTCTGCCATGATGGTTCTTCTCGCCGTCTGTTCATCCTCAGGCACCACAAACAGTAGGGCCTTCTATCAACCCCTGCTTTCGTCTAATGCCTGCTGTATCTTACCCTCCC
>SJYA01002341.1:598980-665092 GCA_006410615.1 Neotragus moschatus | reverse complement strand
AACTTTTTGGTTAGCCCCATATTAACATTAACGTCCTAATACACAGATATTAATATTTCCCTATTTCATAAAACTTGGCTTTCTATTGTTGCTGTTGTTCAGTCGCTAAGTCGTGTCTGACTCTTTGCAACCCCATAGATTGGAGCCCACCAGGCTCCCCTGTCCGTGGGGTTGCTTAGGCAAGAATACTGCATTGGGTTGCCATGTCCTCCTCCAGGGGATCTTCCTGACCCAGGAGTCGAACCTGTGTCTCCTGCATTGCAGGCAGATTCTTTGCCACTGAGCAACCAGGGAAGTTATGGCTTTCTATAGGATTCCTCAAGTAGATTGAAGGAATTAGTTGGATCTGAACTCCCAGAAAATAAATTTTAAGTTCAATGCTTCCTTCCTGGAACAGACCATGAAAACAAAAAGTGAGATAGGGTCACTGACATGTACTCTCTGTGCTGCGTCCAAAGCTGTTCTGTGGACAAGAGGTTGGTACCTGGGCACTGCCTGTCCACGTATCACTAGGCTCCCCAGCCCCAGCTAACTGGCTTCCCAGGCAGTGTGGGCTTCCTCCTGGCTGTGACTTTATGGACGATTTTTGGTGAGTTGGAAAAAAACAGATATTCTGATCCTCACATCTTTTGTTAGGATGTGGAAATGTGAAAACAAAAGAAAGGATGGAGAGAAGAGAAGAAGGGGGAAGGAAGGAAATAAACTCAAAGCAATTTAGAGCCTAGTGAGTGATTTTATTTCTAATTTAGGAAGGCTAAAAATGCACCATGGTGGTTACCAGCTTCTGTAGAGCTTAACATACATGTTGAGTATGCTTGAAAAGCATTTCATTGAAAATGAAAATATGACCTTTTAAAAAAACATTGCACTTCTTAAAATTAGTATTAAGCATATTCCATAGGTTTTCAACAAATATTATTTGATGATGCTAACAAGATACAAAACTAAGAAAAATGTATAAATTAGAATGGGTTCTGGTAAACTTGACATTTAACTCCACAGTCAGGCTTCTTTATATATACTGTCAAGAATTCAGAAACTTGGGCTTGATCTAATATCCCAGGCACAGGTGGCTAAAATACCAGGACGTATGTTTTCTGAATCTGGCATTTATTCTGGCTTTTTGAGATGTTTGGAAGAAATTCTAATATCATTATAAATTTAGGATTATAGTTTTCCCTATTATTCTTATGTAACACTTCTGAAGTATGTCAGCTGTGTTGACAAAAGTGCCTAGAATGCATAACAATCTGGAGCTAGCTATTCTCTTCCCAGGACTCAAGAAATCTTAATTGAGCAAATTGAAAACAACCCATTCAATAGAGAGGCCCCTGGTATGTGGTCCCACTGTCTCTGGACACAAAGAAAATGGCGCTGAAAATAAGCGCTTTGGGGCCCATATGGGCTCTTGCAGTTGGGGAGGAATTCGTAGGAAGTTTCTCTGTGTTGTCATCATTGTTGAAGTTTTTAGTGTGACTATTGGTCTGCACAGTGCCAGCCACATCTCAAATGGCTGTGAGCAACTTGAGGTCTGAGATCTGTCTTGCTTGACTTTCTATTGACAGCATCCACAGCCTTCTTCCTAGTGCTTAGCACGGCCTAGAAGATCATACAAAAAATGATGGGAAATGGAGACTGAAATCTGTTTCTTTTTTCATGCAGTCTTTGATAACAAACCAAGTTGAAGAAGGAGGTGGGGGATGGGGGTTGTGGAATGAGCTTTTAAGTGTGCGTGAGCTTGAGAATTATTCTCCTCCTAGGTTATTCAATAGTGATTCAAGGACTACTTAGCTTTTTTTTTTTTTTTTTTCCTTTGCTGAAACTGAGTTATACTGTTACGTTCACAATGCCTGTGTTACCACCCCTAGTGTGATTCTGTACTGTAAAGCTAACGGGACAATTAACTTGGGAGGAACACACTTCCTAACCTTTGAATTAACAACAGTGCCAACACATTAGAAAACTCCAAGGGTGAGAGCAGTCGGCAACCAGGCACTTAATTATATTTCAGGAACTGTGGCCTAGGCACAAGCAGAGACTTGGGAACCTCCTATGTAGCTTTTCTGTAGCTTGAATATTTGAGTCCACTCATATTTCAGACCCTGGTAGGGACCATCTGCCAACGATGGATAAAAGACTGGATGCAGAATGATTGGTTACTCATCACAAATCCTAATCCAATTCCCAACAGAATAAGTTTTAGTATTGCTAGAAGTCCTCATGTATCTTGAATTATCACGTGCATAAGGAAAACATTAATCTCCCTGGAGAAGTACAGAAGAAAACAATAGAAATATGCCTTCCCTCTAGGATAAATAAGGCAGTTAGCATTTATAATGCTTTTCAAGACAAATCTATCTGTGTGGTCTTAATGAAAAACTGAATATGGAAAAAGAGCCAGTTGAAGAATTTTTTTATTTTTCCCCTATTTACATGCTAATCTGCCCACTCTTCTTTATGTTTCAGTTTTCCCATTGATAAAATGAGCATTGTATTAGTTTTCTGTTGAGCGTAATCTATTGCCACTAAACTAGAAGCTGAAGCTCCAGTACTTTGGCCACCTGATGTGAAGAGCTGACTCATGCTGGGAAAGACTGAGGGCAGGGGGAGAAGAGGATAGTAGAGGATGATAAGGTTGGATGGCGTCATTGATTCAACAGACATGAATTTGAGCAAACTCCAGGAGATAATAAAGGACAAGGAAGCCTGGTGTGTTGCAGTAAACAAGAACATCTTAAAGCAACACCATTTATTTGCTCACAGAAGCAAATCATAGATCAGAAGTAGATTAGAAGTCCAGGGAAGTCTAGGCTTGATTCTCTGCTCAGAACTCACTAGGCTGAATTTCAAAGTGTCAGTTGTGACAATGATCAAATCTGAGGTTTGGGGGCTCTTCCAAGTGCGTGTGTTTGTGGCAGATCTCAATTCCTTGTGGCTATAGGACTGTGGTCCTATTTCTCTGCAGCTGTCAGGCAGGGAACAGTCTCAACATCAAGAAGCTGCCCACAACCCTTTGTTGATGGTCCCCTCTATCTTTAAAGCTAGCAACAGACACTCTCCCTCACGTCCAAATTCCTCTCGCGTTTCAAATTCCTTTTACCCAGAGGAGCCTAGGTCCTTTAAGGAGCTTGAATGATGAAGTTAGGGCCACCGAGGAGAAACTTCCTTTCTTAAAATCAGTTGATTTGGAATCTTAATTACACCTTAAAAATCCCTTCACAGCAGTACCTAGGTTAGTATTTGGCTGACTGTCTGGAAGAAGGTGTATACATAAGGGAATGAGCATCTTGGAGGTCTTTAGAATTCTGTCTTCCACTGGGAAAATAATGTTATATAACATTATTATAATCTTAGAGTATTGTCAAATGGATTGAGATAAATGTGTAAAGCACTTAGCATAGTATCTAGTATAATAAGTCTAAAGAAGGGATCTAGTATTATTAATGCCTATTAAACTATACTATGTTTTCTTACCTACATGAATTTTAAAATTATATTATGATAAACACTTTAGAAACATAATGGAATATGTGTCTCATTATTTGGATACTCTACAGAAAACACATACTACGGTCAGAGTCAAGGAACACAGGAAACTTAATGTTTAGTCTGTTTGTTAAAATTTGATAAACTAATTCAAATTATTTAAAAACAGTGCAGTAAAAAACGGGGAGGTCAGGATATAATTCATATTGGTACTCAGCTCAAGGCTCCATATCCTTTGGCATAAAATGAAGTATGGGCATCTGCACTGTTGTTCACTTTTTGCTTTTTAGTAAGAAAAATGCATCACAGAATCCATGCCTTAAACACTGACATTTTTCAGGGAGATCTGTTTTGTTTCTACTCCTGCTCTGAATGTAAAATGAATGCTTCAAATGCTCTATCCACACAAAGGCTTGGTGCCCCCTTTCTCCCTTCAATAGTTCCAGTTGAGAATAGGCAGCATTATGCAATTTGGTGACCAGGCACCAACAATGAGAATGCTTCTCCCTGGCTGTGGGAAGAAAAGCAGCTAAGGGGTTAACAGTAATATTTTGCAAATGGAGGCAAGTGAAGAAAAAAATTACATTAGCATAAGAAAAGGTAGGCTTAGGGGATTTTCCACTCCACTGTTTGGAATAAGAGCTCCATGTTACCAAGGAGGAGGATGGCAAGAGAAACCGTAGTGCTGACGCTGTTCTTGAAATGCGTGGCCATTGTACTCATGCTACCGAAGAGAAAGTCCTCCTAGTTACCAAGATGGGAAATGGTCCTTTCTAGTAAGAAAAGTCGCAACTGGCTATATTAGGAAAAACATCCCGAGTTAAGCCTGGCAAGAAAGAGGATTCCTCAGTAATGTCACTTCTAGAGGAGAGGTGGTTTGTGATTAAAAGTAAAAATATTAAGCAGTGATTTTCACTATTAACTAGAATGGACCCCAATGTCTGTAATTAATTTCACTTAAATTTAATAGCTCATTTGAGAAATTGTGCCTAGTTCACAGTATCTAAATGTAATTAGCAGATATTTCTTTTTCCTTAATACCTAGGTTTATTTAAAGATTGCTTAATAGGGAATATCCAATTTCAAGTTGTAATTATTTTTGCTAGTTGAAAGCCTGCAAAATAACTGCTAAGATTCTTACTGATCTCCTTAGCATAGAACATACACTACTCAGTTGTTACCTGTTTCTATGAAGGTGCTGAATTCGTTTTTGAACCAGTCTTTGCTTCACTTTTATGAATAACTGACCAGTAAAAAAAAAAAGGATTTTTAAATTCTGAATTTCATTAGATTTAATAACAAAGTGAGCACAACTGTCCAAATAAATCATGATGAATCTCATTAATTAAGACAGAGAAGGGTCAGCTTATTTTAGGTAAATTTCTATGACATTATGTGCTGGTAACTATAGGAGAAATGGGGTAGGGTTAGAGGCTAATGAATGCATTGTGTGTTTCTAAGGAAAATCTTTCCAGATTAAACCAGTGAAACATTGGGTTATTAAAAATGAGAACAAAGATCAAAGATTATCCAAGTGCTGGGAAATTTGCCCATAAACTGATAATAAAATTATTTATCAGTCAGTTGGCAAGATTGATATTGAGGGAATAGGTATCAGGAGTCAGTGGAGACTCAGGAGTTTGGGCGAGAATGGATACATGTATACTTATGGCTGAGTCCCTTTGCTGTCCACCTGAAACTATCACAACATTGTTAATTGGCTATACCTCAATATAAAACAAAAAGTTAAAAAAGCAATCAGTTGAAAAACAAAGGTTTTACTGTTATAGAGAGATTGTTGTTATTTAGTCGCTAAGTAGTCATGTCTGACTCTTTGCAATCCCATGGACTGTAGCTTGCCAGGCTCCTCTGTCCATAGGATTTTCCAGGCAACAATACTGGAGTGGATTGCCATTTCCTTCTCCAGAGCATCTTTCCAACCTGGTATCCAACCCACATCTCCTGCACTGACAAGAGGATTCTTTATCACTGAGCCACCAGGGAAGTCCTAAACACAGATTATCACTTTTCAAACTTTTGCAATAGTGGCTTAGCCTTGCGTTTAAATCTTGTTTATTTTGTCTCTTCCTGTTTATTATTTTACACGTGGACATTCAACATCTAGAGGTGATCAAGTTTTCAGATCCTCACCTGATAAATGACTTAAACAGATCTACTTTCCCAACACAACCCTTGATCAGGAAAGACATTATAAACCAAAGCTTGAGGAAAAGGGAAGAAAACAGGGGAGATAAAAAAGAGTACCAGGTGATTTATCTAAGATTAACATTATGATGGACCTAACAGAAACAGAAGATATTAAGAAGAGGTGGCAAGAATACACAGAAGAACTATACAGAAAAGATCNGGTGAATGATCACACCATCGTGATTATCTGGGTTGTGAAGATCTTTTCTGTATAGTTCTTCTGTGTATTCTTGCCACCTCTTCTTAATATTTTCTGCTTCTGTTAGGTCCATATCATTTCTGTCCTTTATCGAGCCCATCTTTGCATGAAATGTTCCCTTTGTATCTCTGATTTTCTTGAAGACATCTCTAGTCTTTTCCATTCTATTTTTTTCCTCTATTTCTTTGCACTGATCACTGTGGAAGGCTTTCTTGTCTCTCCTTGCTATTCTTTGGAACTCTGCATTCAAATGGGTGTATCTTTCCCTTTTTCCTTTGCCTTTCGCTTCTCTTCTTTTCATAGCTATTTGTAAAGCCTCCTCAGACAACCAGTTTGCCTTTTTGCATTTCTCTTTCTTGGGGATGATCTTGATCCCTGCCTCCTGTACAATCACAAACCTCTGTCCATACTTCTTCAGGCACTCTATCTATCAGATCTAATCCCTTGAATCTATTTCTCACTTCCACTGTTAATAGTAAGGGATTTCATTAAGGGGAGGAATGGGGCAGGGCAAGTGAGATGAGAGCACAGAGCAGGAAAAGGGAACCAGCCTATTAAGAACAGCAGCTGGATGTTGGAGGGTTGGGCCTTTAACTATATAAATGGTTGTTTTCAATGAAAGAACAAAAATACAACTTTTTTGGTTAAAAGCCCCTCATTTCATGATGTTGGCCTAGAAACCATCATAATGCATCATGTTAGTTAATCAATGTAATCCTATTAAAGTCACACAATAGCTTGAATTGACACTCTGTTAAGGCAGCTGGTAACCTAAATGAAACATGTCTAGCCCAAGGTATGTTCAGTTACAGGAAAAGAGCAAAACCTATGCTTGTCATCTATTGGAAAATATAATTCAAATTTCTAAGGGAAAAGAGATCAGTCAGCATTGCTCTTACAGGAGTGCAGATTCAATAATGTCTTTGTTCTCCTTAGATTTTTGGAGGTCAGTGTTTCTGCACTTTTGGGACACTAAGCACAACTGCTGCTTAAAAACCTTCTGGCCTCACTCTCAGGCTTGGCAGAGGCTCTGAAAGAGGATGACTCTACCAGGTCCAGGTGTGCGCACCTGATTGCATTCTCTCAGCTGTGCCAAGAGCCATCTCTTTCCTGGGCAGGGTTTGTGTTTAGGCTCCCCGACTGTTTGCACGTTCTCTCATCAGTCAACTGCATTCACTCAATAAATCCAGCATCTCCTGTATTCAAAGCACTGCTGGACTCTGCAGCCACGGTGCTGGACAAGCCTAAGAACTGGGAGAAGTCACTGAGGACTTCCCTGGTGATACAGTGGATAGGAGTCCACCTGCCAATGCAGGGCACACGGGTTCAATCCCCAGTCTGGGAAGATTGCACATGCTATGAGCAACTAAGCACATGAACCTACTGAGGCCGTGTGCAGCAATTACTGAAGCCCACGTGCCTCAAGCCTGTGCTCTGAATAAGCGAAGATGTCACAATGAGAAGCCCCTGCATTGGCAACTAGAGAGTAGCCCCCACTCACCTCAACTAGAGAAAGCCTGTGTGCAGCAACATAGACCTAGCTCAACCAAAAAAATAAAAGTAAATGAATAAATACATTTTTAAAAAGAGAATTCATTGAAAGATTTAAAATAGGGAACAGTGTGAAAAAAAAATCACTCTAAAATATTGAAGTGCTGCGTGGAGAAAAAAATTGAAAAGTGACAAGATAGGTGTAGGAAGCTCAGCCAGGAAACAGTTTTGTTTCAACAAGTCACTCTTGAGTTTTCAGTGAGCTCTGTAAACAATCCAAAATCAGTTGCGATGATGAGCATTGTGAGAAAGAAAGGATTTGAGCTCAGCTTTCGAAGGAACGCAGGCTTTAAATAAATGAGGAGAAGAAGAGATGATGTTTGCTGTGACAACAGGGAGTAAGAATGTATTCAGAGATCGGATGAAAGAGCTTTTAGCATTATCTTAATTTTACAGAAGAAATTGAGCTTCAGATGCTAAGTAAGGTACACAAACACAGGTTACAGAGTTACTATCTCGGTCCAAGTTGACTGATGCCACAGATCTGGGTTGGGATCTGGGCTTGAATCTTTTCAGAAGGCTCTTCAAGCAGTTCTGATGATCATTCAGGGCTGAGAATGACTTGTGAGGACTGAAAGAAGACACGGCTGAGCCTGGGGGCACCCACACCTAGGACAAGGTGAGTGAGCATCACGGAAGAAGGAAGGAGCATCAGAGGCAGGGACCCGAGGACAACGGGAGGCTGTAAAGGCAGGGAAGGACTCAACGACGAGGGTTCATACGAGGAAATGGACATCCAAGAAAACAACAACAGACAAATATTTGGAAGTTATCCGTGGTCTCAGAAAAAGCACTGGAGGAAGAGAAGACTAAGTTGGGGGCATATAAGCAGCACTGAAGAATTTTTGTCGGCTGCCGTAACAGAGCCGAGAGACTGCTCTGATTTTGAGACGAGAAGTCCAGTCAAGGACAATGACAGGATTTCCTTGCATACTTTGAAAATTTAACTTTCTGGAAATCAGAATGTGTTTTATGGTAGTTGTTTACAGACGTAGTGACTCTCTTTCTGCCCCTAAGTTAATCTGTTATTGAATCAGTGGTGTGCTATCCAATTTATTGCATCTAAAATTATCATTGTTATTTGAATAAAGCTCCCCTAGCAGTCCTGACCTTGAGAGTAGGTAGGGGAGATCCAAGATTTTGAGCCTCATTTACAAGTGTAAATGCAAGAGATCTGGGTTCAATCCCTCGGTTGGGAAGATCCCCTGGAGAAGGGAAAACTACCCACTCCAGTATTCTGGCCTGGAGAATTCCAGGGACTGTATAGTCCATAGGGTCACAAGGAATCGGACACTAATGAGTGACTTTCACTACTACTACTAAAGACTGGTAAAAACATACTTCAACAAACTTGAGATGAAGGTCTGCTATGTGACAGGTTCTCAAAATTTATAAAGTAATAAGCAGGGTCCTTGTGCCCAAGTCACTCACAGACTTTCAGAACAGATAGATGTAAAAAGATTTCAATACAACACCCACTGATGGAGAATGACCACAATAACTGGGTGTGGGTTGACTTTATTCTTTTCCCTTCTGAATTAAAGGAAACATTCTTTTGTTTTAAATTCGTAAGTTTCTCTAGACCTGAGACCTGATGATTAACTCATTTTTATGTGGTCTCTTCTCGCAGCTGGGTGTTTTCCAATATATACAAACAGTATGTCTAATTTCAATAAGAAGAATAAAAAGCACAGATAGGAAGTGGGAGAACAGTTTGCAGTCAAATTAAGAGTCAGTTTGTAAGAGAATGCACTGCAAATAGTGAATCAGTGGGACTTTTTGGTTTTGAGAAGTGAAATCTGTAAAAGTTGCATGTTACTGAAAATTGTAAAGCATAGCAGTATCCTGCTTTATTTCCCTTACCTTTAACACAGAGTTTGACATATAGGGATACTCAGTACTTGGTGAATCATATATAAAAGACAAAATCCCTGTTCTTCGTGTACTCAGAATGGCACAGATTGGTACAGCTCAAGCCAGAAAAACTGGAGGACTTTTGGTCATGAGGACTTCCTAAGTGAGATGAAATTTAAGCTGGGTTTAGAAGGAGAACATTAGGAAAATCTCTGGTTGCCTCCCTGGGTAAATTTGTTACCCATGCACATGAAAGACTTGCTGAGATTGTGAAATCAACAGACTCATTCACCGGCAAACTTACTTCCAGAAAGGCACTGCCAACATGACTATGCTCTAATGTCACTATGAAGTTGCCTCTTTGCCATTTATTTGCCAATGTATAATCTGTCTTAGGACTAATGTCTTAAGGACTGGTTCACAGTCCTGTGGACAGCCGCTGTCAGGAGATGGTGGGGGTGTGGGTGTGGGTGTCAAGGATGCTGCAGATTCTAAAGTAAGGGTGACCAAACTAGGTGTCAGTCAAGAAGAGAGGAGCAACATGACTTTTAAAAAGTCAAAATTAACAACACCTCCTAACTCTTTATTTATTGGAGAGTCACAGCTCTTTTCAGTGTGTTGGCTCTCCTGTGTCTGCCTTCCTATAATCAAAGGATTTGTTTGTCAGCTCCCATTCTCAGGAGGTGCACAGCATGGCATAGTTAAAAGAGTGCTGAAGTGAAAATCAAGAAAAGCTGGTTTCACCAGGAATTTATCCTCCTCCAGGAAAAAAACGAAGGAGGTTTAGCTAGAAGGAGACCAAAAATGTTTGCAATGATCCAAAGTGAGATATAGCCTAATATCCCCCAAATAAGGGATTGTAAGCAGTGGTGACGTAGAATCTATAGTGATTAAGAGATGTAGTACATATATATAATAGAATATTACTCAGCCATAAAAAAATGAAACAATCCCATTTGCAGCAACATGAATGATCTAGAGAGTGTCATACTGAGTGAAATAAGCCATAGAAAGACAAAGAACATATGACACCACTTATATGTGGAATCTAGAAAAATGATACAAATGAACTCATAAGGCAGAAATAGACTCACAGACATAGAAAATAAATTTATGATTACCAAAGGGGGTAGGGGGAATAAATTAGGAGATTGAGATTAGTGCACACATGCTACTATATATAAAATGGATAAACAACAAGATCCTTCTCTATAGCACAGGGAATTTTACTGAATATTTTGTAGCAACTTATAAGGGAAATTAATATGAAGAAGAATATGTATATTCATATATATATATATACATGTGTTTGTGTGTGTGTATATATATATATATATATATATAACTGTGCTGTACTCCTGAAACTAACATGATGCTGTAAATCAACTACACCTCAATAATAAATAAATAAATAAAATATTTTTAAAAACAAATAAATATAGTTCATAGAGGGGAAAGGGGGGATTCTGAAGACACTTCCCACATCCAAATCCCCATTTTAATACCTGGAAGCTGTGACACCTGTGACAAGTTATTTAAACTCTTTATGCCTCAGTTCCAATCTGTAAAGTGATTATAACGGACTCTACTCCTCTGGAGTAGATATTTTATACAGATGTGTTGTTACACATACAGCACTTAGAATAGCACTTGGTACATATAGTAAATGCTCAGTAAACACTGTGACCATATTTTTATTACCTGAAATAGGACTCTTTTGAAAGTGAAACAGGAAGCTAATGGAATTAGGTCACCTGGACAACAGACTAACCTGTAGGTATCCTGAGCAAATCAGGCCACTCTATTAATAAACATTCCCAATTTAGTTAAATGAAATGCATTGAAATAAATAAATTTAAATAAATCCATTAAAATTCTTATTACATTGTTAGGAAAAACAATCAGTATAGAGATTCAGTGTGGGAGAGAAATTTCACACTATAGAGTTGATCTTACAAAAGTGGAACAGAAAGTCCAAGAGACAGAAAAGAAGAAAGGAAAAAATAAGAAAGAAAGAAATTAAAATTAAATCAGTCTAGTGTCTAATAGACCTCAAAAGGGATCAGAGAAAACAGAAGAAAGAAAATCAATAATGTAAGAAAATTTTCTAGCAGGGAATAACATAAATTTCCAGATTGAAAGGCTCTATCAAAGAAAAATGACAACTGTATTAAGACATGTCACTGTGAAACTTCACTTCTGGGATGAAGACAATTGCCAAGCCTTCCAGAGGGAGACTAGGACATGTACAAAGGATCCAGAATCAATAAGGCATCACACTTCTTGCCAGGGATCCTAGGCTCTGGAAGACACTGGCCAATGACTGCTCTGTCTACTAGAAAGTGACTGTCAACCTGGAATTCTATACCCTGCTCTACTATCAAGTGGGGAGGTAGGAAAGAGACATTTCTATGTATGTATGTATTCCCAAAATGCATTGTTTCCTAAGAAGCAACTGGAGAATATCATCTAGCAAGATAATAAGGGAACGTCCAGGAAAAAGAAAGGAATGTGATCAAAGAAACAAGAGACCCAACAAAGGTGACAGGCAGAGAAGATTCTCAAGATGGTAAAATAGGAGACCAGGAAAGTGGACATGCAGGAGCCCAGAGGAGGAGCAGGGCAAGTGGGGGCTCCCCAAGGGGCACTTACTTTATACAAATATTGAGTGAAGTCCTGAAGAAGCAAATGAGCTGAAAGTGGGTGATTTTGGAGAAGACAATGCTGGGACAGGGAGCAGAGAGAGATGAGAGTATTGTTAATTATAAACATTTTAGTACTACTTATTTATTATTTATTCATTTTGTTGAAGTATAGCTGATTTACAATATTATGTAAGTTGCAGGTGTACAATGTAGTGATTTTTTTAAATAATTAATTAGGCTGTGTTTATTCTTAGTTGCAGTATGCAGGGTCTTTCATCGCAGCTCAAGGACTTTTCTAATTGTAACTTGCAGGCTCTAGGTCATGCAGGTTCAGTAGTTGTGACGGGGGGTCTTAGTTGCCCTGCAGCATGTGGGATCTTAGTTCCCCAACCAGGGATCAAACCTGCATCTACTGAATTGAAAGGTAGATTCTTAACCAGTGGACAGCCAGGGAAGTCCCACAATATTGTGATTCACTTTACTACTATTTATCTGTATTATGCATATGTACCTAAATGATCTCATTCAAATAGAAAAAAAAAATTAGGATCACATTATGTGTAAAGTACAAGCATATTATTTGATAAAAATGAAAATGAATTATAAAGTGAGAGAAATAGAAACTCAGTTGAGTTTTAGTAGCTAGGGTTCCTAAGTTGAAAAAATTTCTGAAACTACAACTTTCAGTACTAAAGAAATATGCATTGACTGGAATAAACAGAGCTTTCTGTTTATTCAGAAAGGTAGAAGGTGTGCCTGTATTTGGCATGAATTAAGGGGTGTGTAGAAAATTGCCTGTTTTCTTTCATAATGAAATACTGCCAAAGCCAGTTGTTAAACTAGCACAGACTTAATGACAGCCACTATTTAAAAATATATTGGTACATAAATACTTGCTTTTCTCTTGGAGTTGTTTTCCTCAAAACATCTGTAAATCTTGACAACTTTCTATTTTTAAGGCTGTCAGTGACTGGCACTTTGGAGGGATTTCCATGAGCATTAAGGAGCAAAGTGCTGCAATTCAAAAAATTTTTGTTTTATTGAAGTATAATTAACTAACAATGTCGTGTTAATTTCTACTATACAGCAAAGTGACTCAGTTATATACAAGTATATACAATATTTATATATTCTTTTCCATTCTGGTTTATCACAAAATATTGAATATTGCTACCTGTGCTATACAATAGGCCTTGTTGTTTATCCATCCTTTAAAAAAACACATTTATTTGGCCCTGCCAGCTCTTAGTTCCAGCACCCAGGATCCTTGATCTTGATTGCAGCATGTGGAATTTTCAGTTGCAGCATGCAAACTCTGAGTTGTGGCTTGTTGGGACCTAGTACCCTGACCAAGGGTCAAACCCAGGCCCTCTGCCATGGAAGCTGGAGTCTTAGCCCCTGGACCACCAGAGAAGTCCCCTCTCTATTCCTTATGTGATAGTTTGTATCTGCTAATCCAAATCTAACCCTTCCCCACCCGTTTTCCCACAAGTCTGTTCTCTATGTCTGTGAGTCTGTTTCTGTTTTGTAAGTAAGTTCATCTGTAGCATATATTCAATTCCACATATAAATGATATCATATGGTATTTGTCATTCTCTGCCTGGCTTACTTCACTTAGTATGATCATCTCTAGGTCCATCCATGTTGCCACAGGTGGCATTATTTCATTCTTTTTAATAGCTAAGTAATATTTCATTGTATTCTTTTGAGATTGTCCACACTCATTCTTATTTTTGTTACCTAAAAACTGCCTCTGTACTTCTTCCTCTGGACCCACCCACCCCCAGCCTCCTCCCCTGAGATTTCTCTCCAGCAGGGTGGTGCAGGGGGAGGCCTTGCAGGACGCTCCAGGGCAGTAGAAACAGCTCAGAGCTCCCATGCTGGTCACCACTGTGGGGCCACACAGCTGGTGGAGGCCCATTTATTCATTCAGTAAAGATCCAGCTGCTGACCTCATGCCAGGCACTGGAGGTTCCGGAGTGAACAGATAGACATCGTTCCTGCCTTCCTTATATTCTATCAGGAAAGACAGGACAGACAGCCTAATGTAAGGCCAATCATTTCATTGTAGGACCTCTTGTAAGGGAGAAGCACAGGCTGCATATAAATGTTTCTTGTTGGATGAGAGGTTATTATTCATCCCGGGACAGAGCACTTAGAGCAGAGTATGATACAGCTGTGCTGGAAGAAGAGACAGTGCAGCTATTCTTAAGAAGAAAACTTACTGGGCAATCGCTATGTCCAGGTGGAGAAAATTCGGTTCGTGTCAGAAGAGGATCCTTCACTGCAAATTACTCTCTGTGGAACTTCTGAAAGACACTGAAGTCCAAAGTGCGTGCAAAAGAGGCACTTCTGACTTGCTGGCCTGTTTTCTTCCCTTTCTCAGCATTACATACACCAGAACAGTGGCTCTTAGGGCTTGTTTCAGGAGACCAGTGTCACTGAAAGAGCAGCTGCTAATCCTAAAGTAATAGCTTATGGTGTTGAAATCCAAGCATGACCTGCAATCCAATACAGATGTTAGGCAAAGACAAAGACAGTTGATGTGCTGAAAAGAATACAGAAAGAAAAGGGGCAAGGTGTGTTAGTGTTTTGATTGTTTCATTTTGCCATGATCCATTCAGGATGTTTTTTAACTTTTTATTCTATATGGGGATATAGCCAATTAACAGTGTTGTGAGGTTTTAGGTGAACAACAAAGGCACTCAGTCATACATATACATGTACCCATTCCCCCCCAGTTCCTCTCCTATCATGGCTGCCACATAACATTGAGCAGAGTTCCACGTGCTATATAGTAGGTCCTTGCTGGTTATCTATTTGAAACATAGCGGAGTGTATACATCCATCTTGAACTCCCTAACTATCCTTTCCCTCATCCCTCCCACTGGCAAATGTGCCGCAACTGTGGTCATTTCAAACATTCTGTTACTACTGTGTTCATTGAGAGAAAGGAACTTCAGTCCTTGTCATCTTTGAAGAAAGAATTTAACAAAGAGACCAAGACTGCAAAGTAGGTCCAGCATTTATTAGAAGTACATGTGGGAGAGCATGGGGTGAATTCCCAGAGTGAGGTGTACCGTATAGGGGTAGCTTAGGTTGTTAACTCGCTATTAACCAGGGGATTTTTTGCAGAAACTAATGCCTGTGGCTGGTGATTTTTCCTTTGGCTGCCAAAAATTATTTCACTAATGCTTTGTGGGTTATTACATTCAATAGTCACACCTGACACACCTGTAAAGTCTTCTAATTTTCATGAAATGTCGTCAACCCACTCTCTGTAAAAGCAAAGGTGCATCCTCTAGCACCGTGTATTTAATGTTCACTTTCAGTATCAGAATCAATCACCAAAGTCTTTTGTCTTTTTGTTTGCCTAACATTCACATCGTACGAATCAGAACTATATTCTGAAGAACCATCACTTCTGAAACATTGTGTTGCTCGGACAATCAGAGAAAGTATCTGCATAAAATTCACTGAAAAATTCTTCACTCAAAATTTCACCATGCTTTATTTTTTAAAACTTTGCATTTATAATACATACAAAGCTGGAACAAAGACCTATCAGCCAAATGTGAGTGATGACAGCAATCACACCCATGCTTGTGTGCGCAGTCATGTCCAACCCTTTGCCACCCCATGGAATGTAGACCGCCAGGCTCCTCTGTTCATGGGATTTTTCAGGCAAGAATACCGCAGTGGGTTGCCATTTCCTCCTCCAGGGAATCTTCCTGACCCAGGGATTGAACCTGTGTCTCTGTGTCTCCTGTGTCGGCAGATGACTTCTTACTGGTGGTTGTGTAATGAAACACCATATATACACGTATATAAGCTGTATAATGAAACTTTGATCAATTTTAAACCCTAATGACTTCACATGGTGATGTTAACTGTATCACTATCTAAAAAATGTATTGATACATCTCAGATAAATAATATGTAATTATGAGGTTAGTCTTCTGGGGTTTCTTCCCCTACACTCGTGTCACCTGTAATTCCCTATCTGGGCTTCTGCCAGTCGCCATTTTGAATCTTTTCCAGCAGCATCCAAGTGAAACCCACAGGGGTCAAAACCCCAGTGCTCTTTTAGCAGGTGAGCAGTTGGGTAGGTGGCTCACGGAAGGACATCGGATCTCATTGTTCTATCAGCTTTTCCACCTTCCCCCAAAGCCTCCCAATAAAATGGCTTGATTCCCCCCTCCCCAAAAAACTCACAATGCTGAGGATATGGTTACTAGAGGACAACTTGAGGCCTCCTCTGTGCATGTGTTGGGCTGGGAAACCCTTTCCATCACAAAAATGAGGGGGCTGTGGCAGGCAGCTTTGTCTTTCATCCAATCAGGAGGTGTCATTCCCATTGGCAGTTTATCTCAAAGAATCAGAATGAAACCTGCAGGTTAACCGGAGGCCCCTCTACCTCTTACTTCATCAGCAGTATCTGTAGAAGTGGTTTGTGACTGCTGAGTTATCTCAGTCGTGTCCTCCTCTTTGTGACCCTGTTGACTGTAGCCCGCCAGGCTTCTCTGTCCATGGGATTCTCCAAGCGAGAATACTGGAGTGTGTTGCCATGCCCTCCTCCAGAGGATCCTCCCGACTCAGGGATCAAACCCGCTTCTCTTGTGTCTACCTGCATTGACAGTCAGGTTCTTTGCCACTAGTGCCACCTGGGAAGCCCTAGAAGTGGTTTACAAAGAACCAGTACTATCACTTAGGGGACTTCCCTGGTGGTCCAGTGGCTAAGACTCCATGCTCCCAATGCAGGGCCCCAGGTTCGACCCCTGATCAGAGAACTAGATTCCACATGCCGCAACAAAACAGCTTGCATGCCGCAACTAAAAATCCATCATGCAACAATGAAGATCCTGTATGTTTCAACTAAGATCCAGTGCAGCCAAGTAAATAAGGTAATTTAAAACACGTCATTAATATAATTTCTGTCTACATGACCAGATGAATAAACATCCAGTCCATTTTGTGTGCACCATTTACCATCCTCTGTGCTTTTCACTATCTTTCACTTGTTCTTTGAAACCTGCTCGTAATTTTCAGGTTTTCTGATGCTTACAGAGTTGGGCAAAATTTCTCCATCTTGTGAACATGGATGCTCTCAGACCTCAGTTTCAAGGGCAATAGGGGAAATGGTAACATTGAACTCATAGGGTTGTCTTGAGGATGGTGTGTGAGTGTGTAAGGAACCAGCATGGCTCTGATACACAGGAGAATGGCTTCCTTCCCCGTTTTGTGAAAGTATCAAGATAACTGTAGGATGAGGCACTTTCTTAAATATTTCTATTCATTTTTCCCACTATCACATTAAAATAGTCTAGTTCCAATCTTACTCTTTTCCATAAAATTTTGTCTAAGGGCACTGAAATCTTTGGAGATACATTATTTGCTTTTTGCTTTAAAATATACAAACTTACTACAAGTTTTTCCTTTAAAACATTTTTTGCCTTCTATCTTCCCAATAGTAGTCAAACCACTTTAAACAATATGAGTTTGGAAAGACATCAGCTTTTAGTGGTTTTGAATTTATCATCTGGTGCATCATTTCTCATCAGTGTTATCAAGTTCCATGATTGAAGTGTTTCCCCTAACATTCAGTGATAGGGCAGAAGGGTGTACTGCTCAGATGGGATATTTGAAGACTGTGAAATAAAAATCCAAGAGTCCCTATAGCTAGGATGTTTTGAAGTTAATAGTCAGAAGGAAAGGTTTTGTTCAGCATTCTATCTGCATTTTTCTTGAAATTCACTTTATCCCAAATTAAATGGACCCATTGATATNGTGATAGGGCAGAAGGGTGTACTGCTCAGATGGGATATTTGAAGACTGTGAAATAAAAATCCAAGAGTCCCTATAGCTAGGATGTTTTGAAGTTAATAGTCAGAAGGAAAGGTTTTGTTCAGCATTCTATCTGCATTTTTCTTGAAATTCACTTTATCCCAAATTAAATGGACCCATTGATATTGCAGCCATGAAATTAAAAGATGCTTACTCCTTGGAAGAAAAGTTATGACCAATCTAGATAGCATGTTGAAAAGCAGAGACATTACATTGCTGACAAAGGTCCATCTAGTCAAGACTATGGTTTTTCCTGTGGTCATGTATGGATGTGAGAGTTGAACTGTGAAGAAGGCTGAGCACTGAAGAATTGATGCTTTTGAACTGTGGTGTTGGAGAAGACTCTTGAGAGTCCCTGGGACTGCAAGGGGATCCAACCAGTCCATTCTGAAGGAGATTGGCCCTGGGATTTCTTTGGAAGGACTGATGCTAAAGCTGAAACTCCGGTACTTTGGCCACCTCATGCGAAGAGTTGACTCACTGGAAAAGACTCTGATGCTGGGAGAGATTGGGGGCAGGAGGAGAAAGGGACGACCGAGGATGAGATGGTTGGATGGCATCACTGACTCGATGGGCATGAGTCTGAGTGAACTCCGGGAGTGGGTGATGGACAGGGAGGCCTGGCGTGCTGCAATTCATGAGGTCGCAAAGAGTCAGACACCACTGAGGGACTGAACTGAACTGAATTGATATTTGAAGAAGAAGAAATATCCTTTTCTGACCACTTTGGTTTATAATCTTTAATTGGGCCACAGGTTTATTGAATCAGTAAATCAATAAATCATTTTGGATCACTGTCCTTTCTATCAAGCAGCTTCGAGTGTAGAGGGGAAATTAGACACACCACTAATTCTCACACACAGCCAGATGCATGATACAGCCACGCTGGGTATTATGCATTTAATAGGGGTGAGGAGAAGAGGTGGATGGGGCAGGGGGAACGTTCTGCAGAGGAGTCTAAAAAGGTGAGATTAGATAGCAAAGGATGAGCAGGGATGCAGGGAAGCAGGGGAGCAGGGATGCAGGGAAGCAGTGTTTCATCAAGAAGAGCGGGCATCAGTACCAAAGCCTGGCTTCAGCCGGTGCAGTGAGTGTTGCAGAGCGGCCGGCTCTCAACGTCCAGGGACAGGTGAGACCAGAGGAGTTAGGAGTCAGACCAGGACCAGCTCGCTCTTGCATCTGACCTTTGGAGCATCCCCAAGAAGGGATTTACATTTTACCCATCCATCCTTCTACACAATACCCAGAGTGACGAAATAAGGCTTACGTTTAGAGGGTGGGCCTAAGGGGAATCAGTGGAGGCAGGGGAACAGCCAGACATCTATGAGAGAAGGATGCCAATCCAGGGGAACAGGAGGGCAAGACGGACAAGGGAAACAGGTTCCAGGACTATCACGGAGTGTAGATTTGGCAGGACTTAGGTGTCGGATGTGGGGGATGAAGACAATGGTGGAAGCAGTGGCAGTTTTCAGTTTCCAGTTTGTGTGAATCATTGGATGGATAGTGGACTTACTGAGACCACTGCTCTACTTAGCTTCCAAAATGCTATCATGAGATGGAACTTCACACGTCCAGATGAACTACCTTGGAGCATACGACCACACATTTGGCAAAAAACCCTTTCTTTTCTAGCCTCTGCAGCAATATAGAAAGAAGGCAGAGTTTAAACAGAACAGAGCCGTGGTTTTCTGTCTAGCAGCCTAAAGGCTAACTCATTAAAATTCAAAGAAGAATCACAGGGTGGGCGTGGGAACAAATGTTTTCTTCCTTGAGCAGAACTAAGGGGCAGTTTCTCTGAGAATCTAAGTTGCTCTTTGCAGCTGTTAGGTAAGACATGATTCAGGCGTCACCTCCTCCTCGAAACCCGCCACGACACAAACCAGCCCTTTCTCTGGCTTAGACACATATGGTGACAAGCAAAACAGGAAAGCCGTGCTGGTGTTACACCTGGCTTGACTTTGAAAACACGTGCCTCTCTTACCTTCAAGGTGCGTGCGTGCGTGCATGCTAAGTCACTTCAGTCGTGTCATTTTGCGACCCTATGGACTGTAGCCCGCCAGACTCCTCTGTCCATGGGATCCTCCAGGCAAGAAAACTGGAGTGGACTGACATTTCCTACTCCAGTAGATCTTCATGGCCCAGGGATCGAACCCATGACTCTTGGGCCTCCTGCATTGGCAGGTGGGTCCTTTACCACTAGCACCACCTGGAAATCCCCTGTCTACAACGTATATACCTTATTATCTTAGTTCTTATTTATAAAATAAATTAATTTATATATAAAATGGAAAAAAACCAAATATGTATCCAGTTGGTAGTTTAACCCATAAAGAAGAAATACTCCCAGGGGTTCTTTTATTTTAATTTTTAATTTTATTTATTTCTGGCTGTCCTGGATCTTGGTCACTGCGCGTGGGCTTTTTCTAGCTGCGGCAAGCAGGGCTACTCTCTAGTTCCAGTGCAAAGGCTTCTCATTAATGTGACTTCTCTTGTCTCAGAGCAAGGGCTCTAGGTGCACAGGCTTCAGTACTTGCAGCACGTGGGCTCCGAAGCTGGGATGCATGGCCTTAGCTGTTCCACAGCATGTGGAATCTTCCCAGACCAGGGATCAAACCCTGCCCACGCTGGCAGGCAGATTCTTAATCACTGGATCACCAAGGAAGTCCTTCCCAGGGAATTTAAAACATGGTTATTTGAGTACAAATCTAAGGACAAAATGAACTGCAAAAAGCTTGGCAGGAGTGTTAGCTGTGTGAGCCTGACTGTTGTGGATGTGTCGTGGGTAAAAGTGAGTGGGCAATAATGCAGTGTTCTTAGTCAGTTGTTCCTGCTATGGTTGAGACCAGGACTCATGGAGTGGGAAAGAAGAAATGCAGATATTAAGATAAAACAAACCTTGAATTTGACAGGAAGATGTATTTGTACACGTATGTACGATTATGTGTGTTTGCATACGTATTTTTTCATAGTTACACTCACTGTGAAGGCCTGAACATGGGAACCAATCAGTAGTAGTGAGCTCCCCTGGTGCTCAGTTTCTACTATTCCAACACTAAGTAGTGGAAACCACCAAAAGGACCTGGAACTTCTTGCATCTGGAGAAGGAAATGGAAAACATGAGCCTGGCACCTCAAGCTGCACCGGACAAGGAAGTGCTCCAGGCCTCCTGCAGTCCTGTCTGAAGACTTAGGGCCAATCGCTGAGCCAGGCTGGGGCCTGGGGCCCTGTGCTGCAGGGCTGGCGCCTGGACACACCCCTCCTCAAGGGACAATATACAGAGAAACTATACGGGACTAAAATATCAGTGTGCATGTGCACTGGTGGCAAATTCTGGACCCAAAGATACAAAGACAAAGAGACCCAACTGCCATTTCTGAGGAGCCAGGAGCAAAAACGGAGTGTCAGGAGTAAAGCAGGGTACTGCGCATGCCCCTTGCACATAATGCCATTTAAGAGGGGGTAAACCACCTAAGCCACCCCTCCACCTCAACCCGTGGACACACCCCTACTCTCACGCCACATAAGGAAAGAGCTTGATGCCCCCCCACCGCCCACCTGCTGTGAGCCGGCAAGGGAACCTGTTACTTGTCCTCGCTCCCTGCTGCTGCACTAGGGGCCTCAATAGAGCCTCGCCTGAATTTCTTGTCTGGCCTCTAAATCAATTTCTATTGATCGGTGAAGGCCAAGATCCCTGGTCTGTATTAGCTTGAAGAGCTCCCCTTGGCTGAAAATACAACAGTTTGAGGGAAAGATAATAACCACAGTGGATTACTATCCATCACACTTGCATACACACAGATGTGAACATCCATGAGTTCAACGTGTCACTGAGAAAACCACAACAAACTGATCACACTGGAGGATTTCAGTGAAGCAACCTATTATTTTGAAAATGAGTAAATAGAATCAAATATTAATTCTGCCTTTCCAATAAAATTGCAAACCAAAGAGAAGATGAAGCAACTTTAAAAAAACCCAAAGGAATCCAGCTAATATATGAAGAAGGAACATCAGAATTAGGATATATCACCACTTTGCAAACTCAAATTAATGAATCTAGGCATTGATCATCAGTGCCTGCCAAAGCCACAAAAAGATAAACAATCTGATTTTATGTACCTCTTGAAGGAAGGGTATCACATGGAAAGTTATTATGGGTTGAATTGCTCACCTCTAAAATTCCCATGTTGGAGTCCTAACCCCCAATACCTCAGAATGTGACTGTGTTTGAAGAGAGAGATGTCAAAGAGGTAATTAAATTAAAATGAAGTCATTAGGTTAGCCCCTGATCCAGTCTGACTGGTGTCCCTATAAGAAGAAGATTTGAACACAGACACACGCAGAAGAAAGATCATAGGAAGATACAAGGAGAAGACGGCCACACCAAGAAGAGCAGCCTCGGGGGAAACCAGCCCTGCTGACCCCCAGATCTTGGACATCCAGCCTTACGACGGTGAGCAGCATATTTCTGTTGTTCAGCCACCCATCTGCAGCACGGGGTGATGGCAGCTCTAACAAACCAATGTGCTGGCCTTGCCCCCAAACCCAGCCTTAGATCAAGCCTCTAAATCCCACCAACAGTGGATGGAAATAAGGTGACCGCAGAAAATGTTAAATGACCACATGAAGATGTCAGGTAGGAAATTTCATAGGACAAATGGGAACATTTTTATAAACACAAAATATGTTCCTTCAACAAATAATGACAAGAAGGGCAAGGAGGAGGAGGTGGAGGAGAAAAGAGATGAAAGAGAACCTATGAATTGAAGAAAATATACAGACCTTCAGCAATTGCAGGTGTGAAACTTATTTGGATTCTGTTTCTATAACAAACGGGCTGTTAAAAAATTATAACATTGAGGAGACAACCAGCATTTTCAATGCTGAACATTTGGTGAAATTACTGAGACCTTAGGAGAAATAATGGCATTGTGATTATGTTAAGAAAAAATTTTTTACATCTTTCAGAGTTGCTGTCTTGGTGGGGGGATGGAGGAGTAATAAGAAGGATTGAGGTTTAATAAAATCAGCTATAAATTGATGAGTGTTTGAAGGTGGTGCTGGGTACTTGGGAATCTTTGAACTATTTTGTCTAACTGTGTATATCCTTAAGTTCCAAAGTAACTAAAGCAAAATTGTATCAAATTTATCCTTAGTTGATGAAGGTCAGTCTTCACCATCTGGATGTATAAACTTGTCCAAAACTAAATTAAATCAATACTGTTATAGCCTCCCAACCAGCCTTCCCCAGGAAGGCTGCCAAGCCGCTGAAGTACATGTTGCTGCCTTTTCTTCCCATTGTGGTTTTCTGATCCTGACACAAACAAGCATCACCCAGGAAGTACCAGCTTGGAGAGATGCCTTGCACTGCTGAAACAGGCAGGACTTCCTGGGTGTCCTACAGAAAATCGCCCATACCTGCAGCAACTTCAGGGATTCCGTCCAGCATTCCTCACAGGTGACCCTAGATCGGTCTAACACGCTGCTTTGCTGAAAGGTTTTGGGCAGCTGCCTCTGAGGCTGTGGGCATGAGTGATAGTCACTTTATATAAATTATTTAAAAGACTGAACGAAAATGAATAAACACCTCTGTGTAGTCCCTGTCATAGACAAACTCTTGGCAACAGGAACCTTGTGGAGTGTGTTGTTCGGCACAGGAAGACAACATGCTTGATTTTTATTGCGTGGCCCGTGTGCCTGGAAACCCAGCTGGCACCCATAAGGGCAGTCAGCCACGTGCTGGTGACATCATCGTGGCAAAGACAGTATTTTTCACATTCTGGAGCTTGGAGAAGACAATCTGGCAAAATAATGAAAAAGTGCTTGTCCACTCGGGGTCATGAGAGACTTCTCTTGTTCCAATTAATTCTTTACTCCAGCTGAGTGGTAGAATATTTAACAAGCCTTTGGGGTAAAGTACTTGTGTTTCCTATGAAATAAAAGCAGGAAGTCAAACCAAAATAACCAGAATTTGAGGTTGGAAGCATATGGTGGTATATAATTTTACAGAACTGCCTAAGCCTTACATGATCTTTCCTGAAGAGGGCCCAAGAGAGTGGATGTGTTTTTATTTCTATCTAAAAGAAAACATATATTCTTATATTTAGCTATCTCTTTCTGTCTTTTAAAAATAGCATTCAAGCACCGTTCCTATGTCTGAAATGGTTACACTGGCAATCTGGGGACACGCCTCTTGTGTTCTCCCCAGCACTCCTTTGGGAAGCAATTTCATTTTCATCCTTGAGGGAGTATGTTTCATGCCAATGTGAATCTCACAGTCTTGTTTATAAATGTTAGTGATCCTAGCTACTTTGCAAAATAATTTGTGCCTGTAGATATACAGACTTCCTTTCAATAAATTTGGTTTCAACTTGTTTCTTTTTTACCTTTTTCTTTCACATTGGAATATACTGCTTCTGCTGCTAAGTCGCTTCAGTCGTGTCCGACTCTGTGCGACCCCATAGACGGCAGCCCACCAGGCTCCCCTGTCCCTAGGATTCTCCAGGCAGGAACACTGGGTGGGTTGCCATTTCCTTCTACACTGAAATATAGTTGATTAATAATATTGTGCTAGTTTCAGGTGTATGCCAAAGTGCTCCAGTTATGAATGCATGCACGCTAAGTCACTTCACTCATGTCGGACTCTTGGTGACCCTATTAGGGACTGTAGCCCCTCAACCCTCCTCTGTACATGAAATTCTCCAGGGAAGAACACTGAAGTGGGTTGCCATGCCCTCCTCCAGGGGATCTTCTCAACCCAGGGATCAAACCCACATCTCTTATGTCTCCTGCATTGCCAAGCAGTTTCTTTACCACCACCGCCACCTTGGAAGGTCTCAGTTATGCATATACATATACCTGTTCTTTTTAAAATTCTTTTCCCATTTAGGTTGTTACATAATATCAAACAGCGTTCCCTGTGCTATAGAGTAGGTGGATTATTAATGATGTAAAGTTGATCGTAGTCATTTTTGCTATTTTGCTAAGGAGAGAACTACTAAGCAAGAATAAAACCAATGCTTTATTCAGCACTTTTTACAATAGTTAGTACATGGAAGCAACCTAGATGTCCATTCTCAGATGGATGGATACAGAAACTGTGGTACACATATACAGTGGAATATTACTGAGCTATTAAAAAAAAACGGATTCGAGTCAGTCCTAATCAAGTGGATGAACCTAGAGCCTATTATACAAAGTGAAGTAAGTCAGAAAGAGAAAGACAAATATTGCATATTAATTGATGTGTATGAAATCTATAAAGANCTAGTCCCTTAAGTCTATTTCTCACTTCCACTGTATAATCATAAGGGATTTGATTTAGGTCATACCTGAATGGTCTAGTGGTTTTCCCTACTTTCTTCAATTTAAGTCTGAATTTGGCAATAAGGAGTTCATGATCTGAGCCACAGTCAGCTCCTGGTCTTGTTGTTGTCAAAGGCTGGAGGGAAGGGGAAATGGGGAATGACTGCCAATGGGCACAGGTTTTTCTCTTTAGGGTGATAAAAATCACTGGAATTAGTTAGTGGTGTTAGTTGCACAATTTTGTGAATATGATAAAAAATGGAATTGTTTACTTAGACATGTGGATTTTATGGCATGTGAATTATTATGTCTCATTTTTTTAATGACACAAAGCATGACTGCTGCACTGAAGGTCAATCTATCTAGGTGTAGTGATGAAAAGATTCATTTATTGAAGAGTCTGACATATACAAGCACTCCTATATACATTTAGGAATATTTCCAAAGTATCTGCCTGCCTTTCTCTTCCTTTCCCCTACAGTTTTTTAGAGCCATTGATGTAGTCTAGCAGAGGAACTGTTACTCTAGAATGAGACGTTGGGGATCCATGGTGGTTCAGAGCAGGTTGAAAAGGGTACCTGTTGGGGGGCTTTCTGAGGGTAGCATGTTGGGTTCCAGATGGGGTGAGGCGGGCAGGCACAGGTGGAGAGGGGGTGGTAGCAGTGCGATGCTGGTGATAGACAGGAAGACTGATCAAATAAGCAAGTACATAAAGAGCATGGGAGCCAGCTTCCTCTCTGCAGGAGAGAGTCACACATTTTGTAAGGGAGAATACTACAGTGAGCCTTCCGAAGTGCCGTGTTGTCTAGGAAAGCTGTGTGGCAATGGCACCTCAATAGTACGAGGAATGCCCTGCACCCAGATCTTGGTTTCTAAGTACCATTTTCCACTAGAAGGAACTGCAACCCTGGAATAATCCATTTCTTGAAGGAGAGGATATAACATGAGTGTGGGGAAGGGAAAGATGCATCTGGAACAACTCTATGATAAAAATTAAAGAAGTGCTCAAAGAACGACTGGGGGGCATAAAAAGGACAGAGAAGCCAGATTAAAAGGGCTCCAAAGAGTCAAGTCTAGGACAATTTGAGCATCAGAATGAGCATCAGGGATGATAACCTAGTGAATAAAACTGGAAAACATGAGTTTATACTGTTAACTGATTATTTGAAAGTTTGACACAGATGAGATTTTTACAGAATTTCAAAGTGTTTTCCCATAAAACACCCATAACAAACAGGAAAAGTAATTTTACAAGAGGGAAGTCTGAGAGATAGCACTGATCGGTGACTTAAGAGAACCTCACCCGTAACAGGACAAGTCACACCGTTGCCATTCTGAGTTATTCCTGTCGAAAGATGCAGAACCTAAATCTACAAGAGGAAACAAGATAAACCCATCTGCCAGTGTTCCTCAGAAGGATCAAGGCTGGGTGAAAGCTGCAAGAAGCTTGAGAAATTGTTCCAGATTGAAGGGGACTGAAGAAATAAGAAAACAAAAGTGTGATTCTGACCTGAATCCTTTGGGGACAATAGGCAAAACCCGAATGGTGTCTGAGAATTAGGTAGTAGTAATAGAAATGATAATTTTCTGATTTCCTCGAATCCCTGCACCAGGTATATTGGGAAATAATTGACATGGATTACTGTATAAATTTAAGGGGTAGAGCACGGTGGCTGGGTTAACACACTTTGTGAAATGATTACTACAATAGGTTTAGTTAACATCCCATCATTTCATATGGATACAATAGAAAGAAAAGAAAAACATTTCTCCTGTGATGAGAATGCTTAAGATCAGTTTGTGTTTCTCATACATCAGTGTTAACTGTAGTCGTCATATTGTACATCACACCCCTAGTATGTATTTACCTTACAACTAAAAGTTTACAGCTTTTGACCACGTTCATCCAGTTTCTCTTTCCTCTATCCCCTGCATCTGGTAGCCATAAATCCGAACTCTTTTTTCCTTTGAATTTTGTTTTCCTTTGAGTTTTGTTTTTACTTTTTTGAGATTCCACAAACAAGTGAGGCTCATACAGTATTTGTCTCTGTCTGACTTATATCACTTAGTATAATACCCTTAAGCTTCATCCATCTTTTCACAAGTGGTAGGATTTCCTGGTTTTTTTAATGACTGAGTAATATGTGTTATTATGTATATTCATTGGAAGGACTGATGCTGAAGCTGAAAGTCCAATACTTTGGCCACCTGACGTGAAGAACTGACTTGTTTTAAAAGACCCTGATGCTGGGAAAGACTGAAGGCGAGAGGAGAAGGGGATGACGGAAGAAGAGATGGTTGGATGGCATCACCGACTCGATGGACATGGGTTTGAGTGATCTCCAGGAGTTGGTGATGGACAGAGAGGCCTGGTCTGCTGCAGTCCATGTGAGCACAAAGAATTGGAGGCGACTGAGAAACTGAACTGAACTGAATATGCATTATATATGTGTATATCACAACATCTTTATCCATTTATCCACTGACATTTAGGTTGTTGCCTTGGCTATTATAAAAAATGCTGCTGTAAACACTGGGGTGCAAGCATCTTTTCAATTTAGTGTTTCTGTTCCCTTTAGATATACTCCCAGAGGTGGAATTGCCAGAGCTATGGCAGTTCTGTTTTTAATTATTTTGAGGATCGTCTATACTTGTTTCCATAGTGGCTACACCAAGAGTTCCCTTTGGTCTACATCCTCACCAATATTTGTTATTTCTTGTCTTTTTCATGATGGCCGTTTTGACAGGTGTGAGGTGATATCTTACTGTAGTTTTAATTTGTATTTCCCTAATGATTAGTGATGTTGATTATCTTCTCCTGTGTGTCTTGGCCATTCATGTATCTCTAAAGGAGAAAATGGGAAAATGTCTATCCAGATCCTGTGCCCATTTAAAAATTGGCATATTTTTTTATTTTGCTGTTGAGTTTTTTGTATGTATTTTGGATATTAGCCCTTTATCAGATATCTGGTTTGCAAATATTTTTCCCCATTAGATAAGTTGTGTTTTCATTTCATTGATGGTTTCTTTTGCAATACAAAAGCTTTTTAATTTGATGTAGTCCCACTTGTTTATTTTTTATTTTGTGGCTTATCTTAGTTTGTTGCTTAATTTCATCTAATTTTGATGATTATATTGAAGTTATATAGAATGTCTTTGTTTGTAGGAACTACTCATGTAAGTATTGAGTTAGCCAAAAAGCTTTTTCGCAATTTTTCATAACATCTCACGACCATAAACTGAAGGAAGTTTTTGGCCAACCCAGTAGTTGGGAATAATGGGTATTATGTCAATAATGTACTTTCAAATTACTTAGGAAAAGAACCCTTTATAATGTGCCTCCATCTTTCTATAAGCTTGAATTTATTTAAAAAGAAAAAGAGCTGAGACTTAGGGGTCTACTTAACATAATTAATAGAATGCTACACTAAGAGTATTTGCATTATTTGAGGATAGTTGTATGTGCATGTGTCTGTGTGTGTGTGTGAGTGTCTGCTGTCATCGTGTATTTGTAACTAACACCAGATCACTACTGATGGCCTGACATTCATACTTCAAACCTTTCAGGAGCCAAACCTTCTGCTCTTTCGTCAGCTCTTGATTTTTGTGGCTCATTTGTAAGTTCCATTATAGTGTGCGTAAATTTCCATGGTTGATGTGGCAATTGTATGTATAAGATCTCTAAAGTCTTTGACTTACAATTAATTTTTAATTTTCTGTTGCTCCTGGTAATGTGAGATTCAGGGCCTAGGACTGTCTGAATTTAAAACAGATTATAAAATATTTCAGCACTTGCATGAAGACTAAGGACATGCAAGGATTTTTCTTTTCTAAGCTCTTCTGTGTCGTTCCTTCCGTAACATATTAGTTTAAGGGAAATGTGGCACATTTGCATGAAATGGTTTTCCTAGGAATCATGAATCAAGTTAGTGGAAACAGTAAACAGTGCCTGTTCCAGACATTCTAACCAGTGGCTCTCTTGCCCTTTACGCTTCCCTGAAATCCATGTCCCCGGCAATTACTCTAGTCATGAATAAGAAAACTCAGACACAGGAGGGTGCAGGATCCATGCCTGCACACCCGCCCTGGTGCGAGGGAAGCAGCTACAGAAGGGTCAGGCTTTAGAGTAACTCAGCTCTGATCCCCTCCCCGCTCACCCATCACAGAGCCCCCGGGCCAGCCATACTCAGGAGGGTGATGGGCCTGGGAGGCAGTGATGAAGGAGGCACTTCTGGGTTCTGTAAGGAGCCCTGAAATGGGAGGAGGAGAACCTTTTGCACTAGCAATTTATTAATAAGTATATTCTACCAGCTTCCATCAGATAAGTCAAATGCAGTGTGCTACCAAAGGAGGAAAACAGTTAAAAAAACAAACAAAAATAAAACTAAGATCATGGCATCCAGTCCCAGTGCTTCGCAGCAAATAGATGGGGCAAAAGTGGAAACAGTGACAGATTTTATTTTGGGGGGCTACAAAATCACTGCAGATGGTGACTGAAGCCACAAAATTAAAAGACACTTGCTCCTCGAAAGAAAAGCTATAACAAACGTAGACAGCATATTAAAAATCAGAGACATCACTTTGCCAACAAAGGTGCATCAAAGCTTTCCCAGTAGTCATGTATAGATGTGAGAGTTGGACCATAAAGAAGGCTGAGGGCCAAAGAACTGATGCTTTTGAAGTGTGGTGCTGGAGAAGACTCCCGAGGGTCGCTTGGACAGCAGGAAGATCAAACCAGTCAATCCTAAAGAAAATCCACCCTGAATATTCACTGGAAGGACTGATGCTGAAGCTGAAGCTCCAACACTTTGGCCACCTGATGCAAGGAGCTGACTCATTAGAAAAGACCCTGATCCCAGGAAATACTGAAGGCAGGAGGAGAAGGGGATGACAGAGGATGAGATGGTTGAATGGCATCACTGACTCAATGAACATGAGTTTCAGCAAGCTCTGGGGAGTTGGTGATGGACAGGGAGGCCTGGCATGCTACAGTCCATGGGGTCACAAACTGTCTGACATAACTTAGTGACTGAACAACAACAAGGGGTGAAGGAAGTCTTCAGAGAAGAGGTGTTGTCAAGGAGTAACTGTCATTTGTCTCTGAAGGAGAGCGTGGTCACAGGGAGAAGGAAAAGTGGGGGACATGGCCAGAGGTCTGGAGGTGAGTCCTCCCCTGGGCTGGTGAAGGTGAGGGCGGCTGGGAGCACAGGGGTCTCAGAGCGAAGAAAACAGCCAGTGAGAGGGGTCTGGGGGCCCCGAGGGCAGAGCATTAAAAGAAGAAACAGACAGCAATCACTTCCCTTTGTGTGCTGGACTTGTAGAGTGGACCTCCGCCCTACTAGCAATGGGGTGTCTGGGGGCTGGCTTGCAAGAGGTTGACAGGGTCTCTATGGTTGTGGAGAAGAAGGAGGGGCCTGGTGGGCCCTGGACTGCCCACTCCCCCTCCACTCAGCTCTGCTCAGTGCTGCCTCTCCTCCTGTCCCCAACTCCCACAAGTTCTAGAACCCACCTGTCTTTAGTTGTCTTCAAGTTACTTCCCTAGTGTTGGACTTGCAAGGAGTGAGGGTCGCACAGATCTGCCCTGAACCTTGATCCAAAGAACTGAGGAAGCTGGAAGACTCAGGGTCTAGGAAGGGAGCTTTGCAGTGGCCAAGAGGCCCTGGGCGCCTGGTGGGAGGGGTTTGGGGGTAAGAAGTCCCAACTTTCTTCCAAATGAGGGTGTTAGTAGCTCAGTCACGTTGGACTCTTTGTGATCCCATAGACTGTAGTCCTCCAGGGTCCTCTACCCCTGGAATTCCCCAGGTAAGAGCATAGGAGTGGGTTGCCATTTCCTTCTCCAGGGCATCTTCCCAATGAGGGATTGAACCAAGGTCTCCTGCATTGGCAGCCTGGTCCTTTACCATCTGAACTACCAGGGAAGCCCATGGTGAGTCTTTTATCCTATGATCCTCTTGTCTTTGCCCCTAGATCTGGCCCTTTACCATGGGAAAGCAGTCCTCAGATAATATTCTAGTTTAAGGGTGTTGGATCAGGAAAGGAGAATGAAGCCAGGATTTCTATTGTGTCCAAAGCCAGAGTCTGCCATCATCAAGCTGGCATTTCCCTGAGTTCCCGAGGTCTCAGACCCGGCCAGCATGTGTGGTGGGAGAACTCAAGTCCTGGCTCACCCCAAGTTTCCCAGAATCTGGCCTGTTCGGCTTGGAAGGATGCCAGGGGCAGTCATGGTACTCAGGCAAAGTGATCAACAACCTTCCTAGATAAATGAACACCTGGGAAGGTAGTTCCCTGGAGGAGTGGAGGGGCAGAGTCTTGAAACTTCTCAAGATGCCAGCTCAGGGCTTGAGGGCCTTAGCTTTTCAAGCTCTGTGGCTGGAAATCACCAGGATCACAACAGAAGCAGATGAGTCTCAAGCATCTGAAAACTGGTAGCCTTATTTCTAACATCTTTCCAGTATGAGGACCAACCAATCTGTTCCTGTTTCAGGCAACCCAGTCCTTCTATTATGGATGCGGAAGGAAGCTCCAGTCGTGGTTTTATTGCCTGGCACATGGGGGATTACGAAGACACCAGCCAAAGAAACTCCAAACGGGCCATCCTCCTCCGACAGAGCAAGGCAGCCCTGCCGATAGGGTCCAGACCGCCGAAGCTGCCGAAGCTACCCAAAAAGGAGGAGGTACGGATCCTTAGGGAGAGGGAAATGGCAACCCACTCTGGTACTCTTGCCTGGAGAATTCCATGGTTAGAGGAGCCTGGTGGGCTATAGTCCACAGGATCGCTAAGAGTTGGCCACAACCGTGAGACTAACTTTCACTTTTCACTTTCACGGATCATTAGCTTTTCTGAGTCATCCTGGAAAAGGCTGAGCTATTTTAACACATGACTTAGAGAGTGTTGTTTATAGTAATGGGCTTCCTTGGTGGCTCAAATGGTAAAGAATCCACCTGCCAATGCAGGAGACCTGGGTTCAGTTTCTGGCTTGAGAAGATCCTCTGGAGAAGGGAATGGCCTCCCGCTCCAGTATTCTTGCCTGGAGAATCCCATGGACAGAGGAGCCTGGCGGGCTATAGTCAGGGGTCGCAGAGTCAGACACAACTGAGTGACTAACACTTTCACTTTCTTTTTTACTTTTCATTTAATAGTAATACTACCAATAATCAATTTTATCATTCTTTTCAACCTATCAAAATGTTTTGTAATTCATACTGGATTTCCACAGTGATGTCTATATAGGTGAGTATTATTCCAATTTTACACAGGAGGTGTATGGCTTAGTCCTTAGAACCACTTATATATCCTATAGTTTAACCTAGAGAGCATAGCCATATGCTTGGCTTCCAACACCTGAGAAAACTCTTAGTCTGTGAAATGAGGTAAATCTATAACCAGTCCTTAAAACCCCACAGACTGATCAACAGAATAAGGATATCCCAGTTCAAATTCAAGGTTTTCTCCCCATTACTGTCTGAATGTTGAACAAGTTGCATGATTTCCCAATGTGGGTTTTTTCATTCCTAAAATGGGAATGTTTTTTATCTGTCCTGAATACTTTGTAGAGTTATCATGAGAGTCAAGTGGAGAGTGTGTAAGCATAGATTCAAATGCACAACTGTTTCCTGAGGCCCTTCTGCATAACCCCACAGCAAATCCTCTCTGTAGTCATCCAGCCTTTCAGTATTGAGTGTGACAAGAAGCTTCCCTGGTATAGAACGACCACACTAGCTCAGATACACTGCGACTCCTGTTCTCCACTAGGAGAGAGGCTCCTTGCCACTGCCCTAGAACATTGCTTTGCCTCTGGCGCCAGAGATCTGTTCATCAGGAGTTGTCTGTGTGACAATTAATTCTATATCCATCTGAAACACTCTGTGAGGAACTGAGGAAGTCCTCAGTAGGTCCTGACCCATGGATGTTCTGAATTGAAGAAGGGAGCATTTGGCTGCTGACATTCCTATGTGGTCTGAATTTTGAGCTGGGTCCAAGTGAGATTTATTGCAGTGAGTGTGAAGAAGGCTTTAATTTGTTGTTTTCTACCAGTGAATTAATTTTGTGTAGAACTAGCGTGATCATGGAATGATCCCAAAGGCATCCTACTAAATCCAACTGAGATGCTTTTATGCATTAAAAAAAAAAAAGTATCTGTTGAAAGACTGACTTTGGAATGATTTCAAACTTACAGAAGAGGTGCAGGAACAGTACAAAGTGAACTGACACATTCCTCACCCAGAATCATTGGTTGGTAATTTTATTTGTTCTAATGCTTTCTTTCTACACACACACACTTTTGTTTTTACTGAACCATTTGAAGGTAAATTGCAGACATAGTTTTGCTTTACCTCTGAAGATTTCAGGGTGCATTTCCTAAGAATAAGGGGGTTCTCACACATAGCCATGGTACAATGATAAGGTATAGCAAATTTAGCACTGATACAGTGTTACCTAATCTGCAGTTCATAAGCAAATTTTATTAGTTGACCCAGCGGTGCTTTGTCATGTTCCCTGACGCAATGTTTGATTCAAGATTAGCTCTTATATTTAGTTCTCAAGCCTCACAGTCTCCTTCAGTTAGGGACAGCTCCTCAGCCTTGGTCTTTCATGACACTGATGTTCTTGAAGGAGTCAGACCAGTTCTGTGGAATTCCTCTTATTTCAGGTATACCTGGTATTTTCTTCGGTGATATATTTCAGAACAGGAATCCCGAGGTGAGTGTTCATGTCATCTGCAGGGTATCACATCACAAAGTACTTGACTCATCATTGGTGATGGAAACTGATCACTTCGTTAAACCTCTTCCCTTCCAGAGATAAACAAAATATTACATCATTCAAAATAATCTTTTTTTTATCAGCCATGCTTTTTTGTAAATTCCAGAGATGCCTTAGAAACTTTTTCCCCAAGCCCTTCCTTTGGATTTTCCCCCACGGTTCTTGTGGGTGATACTTCGGTAAGTACTCAAGCCCTCTCCCCACTTGGCATAAATTCTCTTCAGGAAAAATAAGTTGGAGCAATTATAAATTCAAGAGCTTCCAAAGAAAGGTTCCCACCAGCCATGTGTGCGTGGCTCCTGTTGCCATACTCACCTGGGATGCAGCCCACTTACCATCCATATGGTGTGAGAACCAGGACTAGGCACTGGGAGCAGCCTTGGAAAAACAGAGCTTTGTCAATAGTACTGGGAGACTCGGAGGACCTTTCAAACACAAAAACCTATACACAATATCACAGTGCTGTCTCATTAAGATAGATAGCTGAAAATGGGGACATTTTATATTCATGCTCTAAAGTTTGCATTTCTACCTATAAACCCAAGTACAGAGATTAATTTCTAAATGTTTCTAAAAGTGCAATTTATGATATTTAACAGTATGTACCGTTCTTGTGTATAACACCCAAGATGCTTGTACAGATATTTTTGGAAATCAGTTGCACAAATTTCGGAACTATCTCCTCCATGCTATGCTGTGCTAAGTTGCTTCAGTTACTGGAGTAACTTCAGTCAAGTTGCAACCCATAGACTGTGGCCTGCCAGGCTCTTCTGTCCATGGAGTTCTCCAGGCAAGAATACTGGAGTGGGCTGTCATTTCCTTCTCCAGGGGATCTTCCCAACCCAGGGATAAAATTGCTCTCTCTATGTCTCCTGCTTTGCAGGTGGCTTCTTTACCACTAGCGCCACCTACATTTCCCCCAAATTTCTTCTTTTAAATCACAAAATATCTCTCAAGCCCTACCATCTATTACATTCATATCCCTTCTTGCTTTTTGGTTGACATTATTTTCTCCACATAAATAATAGCTACTTAAGTGTCGTGAAACTTCTGTGTATATGACAGACACTTTCAACATTGTCATCCATTTCTATGTCATTTCTTTGCAAATATCTTCATTGCTCCCCTTCCCTCCAAAACATGGACATAATCTCAGCCTTTGGTAGGTTCTTTCCCTTGCCACTCACTCACATGGGATGTGGGAGTAGTGATTTTCAAATTTTAATATGCGTATGCATCATCTGGGGTCTTCCCAGGTGGCTCAGACGGTAAAGAATCCACCTGCAATGCAGGAGACCTGGGTTTGACCCTTGGGCTGGGAAGATCCCCTGGAGGAGGGCATGGCAATCCACTCCAGTATTCTTGCCTGAAGAATCCTCATGGACAGAGGAGCCTGAAGGGCTGCAGTCCATGGAGCTGCAGAGTTGGACACGACGGAGGGACTAAGCACAACACACACAAATACATGCATCTTCTGGAGATCTCAGTAAGGTGCAGATTCTGATTCGGTCTGTCTGGGATGGGGTTTGAGATTCTTCACATCCAGGGACCCTGAGGTGCTGGGGGATTCACCACCCCACGCTGCATTTTGAGTCACAACAGGAGGGACTTGATGGAGCAAAGGGAAGTGGAAGATCAGGATGAAGGATTAACAGGGCTCAGGCAGCGATCAGCTAGTGCCTTCGAAAAGGGCATGTAGTCCGACTTTGCAGACAGCTGGTTATTCAGCTGCCTCCAAAATCAGGGAGTGGGAGTCGGTGCTCAGGGGTGAGGCCAGAGGAGGGGGACCAGGTGCTGAGGGGCTTGGATTTTCCTGGACCACCTTTCTTTTTTAAATTTCTTTTTACTGGAGTATAGTTGCTTTACAATGTTGTGTTAGTTTCTGCTGTACAGCAAAGTGAATCAGTCATAGGTATACTTCTATCACCTCTTTCTTGGATTTCCTTCCCATTTAGGTCACCACAGAGCACTGAGGAGAGTTCCCTGAGCTATACAGTAGGTTCTCACTCTATTTTATACATAGTATCAATAAGTCAATTCTAATCACCCGATTTATCCTACTCCCTGTTTCCCTCTGGGCATCTGTAAGTTTGTTCTCTACGTCTGTGTCTCTATTTCTGCTTTGCAAATAAGTTCATCTGTGCCATTTCCCTAGATTCCACATATAAGCAATATTATATGATATTTGTTTTTCTCTTTCTGACGTATCTACTCTGTATGACAATCTCTAGGTCCACCCACATCTCTGCAAATGGCACTGTTTCATTCATTTTTATAGCTGAGTAAAATTCCATTTTATATATGTACCATGTCTTCTTTATCCATTCCTCTATTGAGGGGCATTTAGGTTGCTCTCATACCCTGGCTATTGTAAATAGTGCTGCTATAAACATTGGGGTGCATGTACCTTTTTTAATTGTGTTTTCTTTTCTGGATATATGCCCAGGAGTGGGATTGCTGAATCATATAGTAATTCTATTTTTAGTATTTTAAGGAGCCTCCATCCTGTTCTCCATAGTGGCTGCACTGATTTAAATTCCCACCAACAGTGTAGGAGGGTTCCCTTTTGTCCACATCCCCTCCAGTATTTATTGTTTGTAGAATATTCTTGATGATGGTCATTCTGGTCACTGTGAGGTGATACCTCCTTGTAGTTTTGATTTGCATTTCCCTAAAAACAGAAGTGACAGGGTTAAGCTTTCATTTTGGGGGAGATTATTTAGAAGTCAGCCTGGAAGCAGATTGCTGAGAGGGAAGTGCATTTGGAGGGCATTTTGGTAACCCAGTTGAGACAGCAGGAGGGATTAAAAGAAGGCAAAGGGGAAGGAGAAAAGGCGATGCATTGGGACCCAAAGAAGATAAGTTCAGCAGCTCTGGTTACTGACTGGACATGGGGAAAGATCTCAGTAACTATGGGAGAAGGCAGTGGAGGCCCCAGACCTTGTGAGATGAAGGGTGGAGGCAGGGGGCAGTAAGGAGAGAGTAGGAAGCAAAGAAATGAATGCCAAGGAAGCCTCTCTAGAAAATGCTCAGTTGTCAAGGAAGGAGAAATTGAGGATGAAGAAGGGGGACAGGGGGCCTAGGAGAAGGCTCAGTAGACTGAGCACTTGCGGGTCAGGAAAGGGCTGATGACTGATGGCTGGAGGTTGCAAGAGCACAGTGGGCAAGGCTCAGTGTGGAGATTAATCCCCACTCTCGCACCACAAATGGGGTGATACTTCCTCCTCTGCCATCTCAGAGGCTGTCCTAACTTGGGCTCTGCCTGTTCTCCAGCACCCACTTTGCAGCACCTATTGAGTCTATGTGAATTGCTTCTCAACCCTCCAGGGGAAACTGTGAAGTCTGTACTGTTCACTATGTTAAAGATCTTTGCTTCAAAGTAGCCATCCTATAACCCAGTGTGAAGATATTCTGACTCTCAGCTGCATTGTTGGGTCCTCATGTATGTCATTGGGCCAATATCTTAAGTAGCTGTATTACTCAGGGTTTCTCCAGAGAAAAAGAACCAATAGGGTGGATGGATAAAGGGACAAATGGATGGATGGATAAAAAGAGAGACAGACAGACAGATAGCTTTCTTTTAAGGAACTGGCTCACGTGGTTGTAAAGGCTGGCAGATCCCACATCTAAATGTAAACCAGGAGGCTGGAGACCCAGGCAATTGTGTGAAGGTTGCTGTAAGGCAGAATTCCCTCTTCCTCAGAGGATCTCGGTCTGTTTCCTCTGAAGTCCTGCCACTGACTGGATGAGCCTCCCCTCATGTTATGGAGGATTACCCACTTTACTCTAAGCCGATTCATCTCAGTGTTGCTCTCATGAAATGCCTTCACATTAACATCACAATGGTGTGAGACCAGGTATCTGGGTGGTGGTGGTGGTTGTTCCGTTGCCCAGTCGTGTCCAACTCTTTGCGACTCCATGGACTGCAGCATGCCAGGCCTCCCTGTACTTCAGCATCTCCCAGAGTTTGCCCAAGTTCATGTTCATTGGATCGGTGATACTGTCTAGCCATTTCATCCTCTGACACCTTCCTCTCCTCCGGCCCTCAATTTTCCCCAGAATCAGGGACTTTTCCAATGAGTCGTCTGTTCACATCAGATGACCAAAATACTGGAGCTTCAATTTCAGCATCAGTCCTTTCAGTGAGTATTCAGGGTTGATCTCCCTTAAGATTGACTGGTATGATCTCCTTGTTATCCAAGGGACTTTCAGGAGTCTTCTCCAGCACCACACTTTGAAGGTATCAGTTCTTAGGCACCTGGCTTTCTTTATGGTCAGACTTTCACAACCTTACATGACCACTGGAAAGACCATAGCCCTGACTATATGGACCTTTGTTGGCAGAGGAATATCTCTGCTTTTCAACACACTGTCTAGTTTTGTCATCGCTTTCCTGTCAAGAAGCAATCATTTTCTGATTTCATGGCTGCAGTCACCATCGCAGTGATTTTAGAGCCCAAGAAGAAAAATCTATCACCTTTTCCCCTTCTTTTGCCATGAAGTAATGGGGCCAGATGCCATGATCTTAGTCTTTTTTAATATTTAGTCTTAAGCTGGCTCCTTCACTCTCCTTCACCTTCATCAAGAGGCTCTCTAGTTCCTCTTCGCTTTCTGCCATTAAAGTGGTATCATCTGTATATCTGAGGTTGTTGATGTTTCTCCTGCCTATCTTGATTGTGGCTTGTAACTCACCCAGCCTGGCATTTTTCATGGTGTGCTCAGCGTATAGGTTAAACAAACAGGGTGACAGCAGATAGCCCTGTCATACTCCTTTCTCGCTCTTGAACCAATCAGTTGTTCCCTACAGGGTTCTTAACTGTTGCTTCTTGACCTGCATATAGCTTTCTCGGGAGACAGGTAGGATGGTCTGGTAATTCCCATCTCTCTAAGAGCTTTTTGCAGTTTGTCATGATCCATATAGTCAAAGGCTTTAGTGTAGTCGATGAAACAGAGATGCTTTTTCTGAAATTCCCTTGCTTTCTCTATAATCCAGTGAATGTTGGCAATTTGATCTCTAGTTCCTCCTTTTATAAACCCAGATTGTACATCTGGAAATTTTTGGTTTGCATAGTGCTGAAGCTTAAAACTCAACATTCAGAAAATGAAGATCATGGCATTCCAGTCCCATCACCTCATGGCAAATAGATGGGGAAACAATGGAAACAGTGAGAGACTTTATTTTGGGGGGCTCCAAAATCACTGCAGATGGTGACTGCAGCCAAGAAATTAAAAGACGCTTGCTTCTTGGAACAAAAGTTATGACCAACCTAGACAGCATATCAAAAAGCAAAGACATTACTTTGTCAACAAAGGTCCATCTAGTCAAAGCTATGGTTTTTCCAGTAGTTATGTATGAATGTGAGAGTTGGACTAAAGAGAAAGCTGAGCGCCAAAGAATTGATGCTTTTGAACCGTGGTGTTGGAGAAGACTCTTGAGAGTCCGTTGGACTGCAAGGATATCCAACCAGTCCATCCTAAAGGAGATCAGTCCTGAATGTTCATTGGAAGGACTGATGCTGAAGCTGAAACTCCAATACTTTGGCCACGTGAAGAACCGACTTATTTGGAAAGGTCCTGATGCTGGGAAAGACTGAAAGCAGAAGGGGACAACAGAGGGTGAGATGGTTGGATAGCATCACCAACATGATGGACATGAGTTTGAGTAGGCTCCAGGAGTTGGTCATGGACAGAGAAGTCTGGTCTGCTGAAGTCCGTGGGGTCACAGAGTTGGACATGACTGAGCGACTGAACTGACTGACTGAAGCCTAGTAGGCAAGATTTTAAGCATGACCTTACTAGCATGGCAGATGAGTGCAATTGTCTGATGGTTAGGACATTCTTTAGTACCACCCTTCTTGGGAACTGGGATGAGGATTGACCTTTTCCAGTGGCCACTGGTGAGTCTTCCAGATTTATGACACAACGCATGCAAGACTCAGATATGTGGGTACTGTGACCTAATCAAGGAAACATACAAGATTAACAATCACACTACCCACCTCATCCAGGTGTAAGGATTCAATGAGGTGATATATATCATGTATCCGATAGAATCAAGAAGCAGTGTGTTGTGTATGTGTGTGTAAGTGCTTTATCAATGGCATGATTTTAAAGGGAACAAGGAAAACACTAAAAATTTTCATTTAATCCAAAAAGGAGTTAGCAGTACTGAACATTACCTCCTTCCTGTAAGTCTTTAGTTGGATTAAAACTCAATGTTCAAAAAAATAAGATTGCAGCATCTGGTCCTATCACTTCATGGCAAATAGATGGGGAAACAATGGAAACAGTGACAGACTTTATTGTTTTGGGGCTCTAAAATCACTGCAGATGGTGACTGCAGCCATATTAAAAGATGCTTTCTCCTTAGAAAAAAAGCTATGACAAACCTAGACCTGATTCTTTGAACCGTGGTGTTGGAGAAGACTCTTGAGAGTCCCTTGGACTGCAAGGAGATCCAACCAGTCCATCCTAAAGGAGATCAGTCCTGAATGTTCATTGGAATGTTCACTGGAAGCATATTGAAAAGCAGTGACATTACTTTGCAGAGGTCCATCTAGTCCAAGTTTTGGTTTCTCCAGTAGTCATGTATGGATGTGAGTTGGGCTATAAAGAAAGCTGAGCACCAAAGAATTGATGCTTTTGAACTATGGTGTTGGAGAACACTCTTGAGAGTCCCTTGGACTGCAAGATCAAACCAGTTAATCCTAAAGGAAATCAGCCCTGAATATTCATTGGAAGGACTGATGCTAAAGCTTCAATACTTTGGTCACCTGATGCAAAGAACTGACTCATTTGAAAAGACACTGATGCTGAGAAAGATTGAAGATAGGAGAAAGGAACAACAGAGGATGAGATGGTTGGATGGCATCACCATCTCGATGGACATGAGTTTGAGTAAGTTCCGAGAACTGGTGATGGACAGGGAAGCCTGGTGTGCTGCAGTCAGTCCATGGGGTTGCAAAGATCAGACATGACTGAGAAATGACATGATTCACCGTGGTCTTATTTACACTTAACAGCATGTTCTTCTTGAAGCTGTATGCATCACTGATAGATTTCATAGTAAATATTTTGTAATGCCCTTTATTTTCCTAAAATGTATACTTTTCATCAACAGAGTAACTTACACACGTAATTTATGACACACCACTATAATGTCCTAGTGGTACTATTTGACAACTTATATTAATATATAGTTTAATACATAAATATTGGGGCACTAGTTATTTAGAAAATATAATCAACGAAGCAGACACTTGCTTCGGAATGGAATCTCCGTGAAGGCAACAGCTCTAAGCAGAGATGATCAGAAGACTGTGTTGATGACAAATACCATGACTAACACAGCTACTGGTAATATGGTTTTCCAAATGTATGTCAGTTCTTATTAACATCCTAAACCTTACAAAGTAAAATATTGCCTCAGTTTATACAACAGTGGCATTCCTGGAAAATTAGGTATATATTAAGATCATGAGAGAAGTATGTTGTGCATTTATGTAAGGCAGAATTAAATTCTCAGTTTAAATAATTATAAACAGGTTTTCACCCATATGAACGGCAGCAGGATTTTCAAGTCACACACAGGGTAACTCCTTATTCTGTGGTGTCCAGCATGTGACGAGATTTTCTCTATGCCTGGGGGATTTGCTCTGCTCCCACCCTCTCTGTGCCTGGAGCCCTCTCCCATTACACGCTCACCAAACACCCCCGTTGAGAGTCACTAACATTTAGAGTGGGCTTCTTTCAGCATGAATTACTGGAAATGAGATGTCTAAGTCTGATTAAACAGACAAATCACAGGCAGTACCAAGAAAGTGTTCAAGATAAATTCAAAAGGTTTATTGCACCAGATGCCACAGAAAAATGGATCAAAGTAATATGTGAACAAGTTTTAAGAAAAAAGACTTCCATACATTGATACTGATATCTCTTTAACTGATCAAAAACAAAGTCCTATCAATTTGTTTTAATGGAACTTCAATGATAACAAATCAACCCTGGAATTTTCTTTTAAAACACCACTTAAATTTAAGCATATTGCAGTCTTGCTTCCAAGATTTATGGTTCACCAAATGTGGACATTTAAAAATTAACATTCAGAGGGGGCTGCTTGATTTAGGCAAATATTATATTAAAAGGTTCCTGCCCCCAGAGCACAACAGAAAACAAATGGTTCGCATTTACCAAGAAGCTCAAGATTTTTTCAATTTATTGGTGAAAGTATGCATGAACAAAATACTTTCAAAAGCACATGTAAGTGGAAAAATCCGGGTATTTAAAAGAATTGTAGGGTCACTTTATATTCTTTATTTTTATGTACAACCAACTCCAATGAGGAACCTAAAAAGCTACAGACTGAATTTTATAAAATCTCAGGACCTAATTGGACCTAATTAGAAGAGTCAAAACAAGAGTTTAGTGTCATTTAGCAGGCAGGGATTTTCCTCCCTCGAAAAAAGTTAACTTTGAAAAATACGATAAGTTTAAAAAGTTGCGATGTGTAAACGGCAGTTCCATGGGATGTGAAAAGTTTATTGTTACTTTCATTAAAAAACAGCACACTTCAGAAAAATGGATTGGAGCCTGTACAAAAAGCTATTTAACACTGATAAAAATAAAATACTTTGGAATTATGCACAAGTATGGAAGCTACATTTTAAGTTTTCATTGTCATGTTTAAACGTACACAAGTATCTTTACATTCATATCACTCGTCAATCTACGAAAAATTAAGCCTCGACATGCTGGAGGAAGGCCCGCACGGCAACGCTGGTGCACACCTGCTCCGTCTGCCTCCCATTCACCTGGACAAGCAAGATGCTACAAAAGGTACACTCAACAGGTAAGACGTCAAAGTTGAAGAAACCCTAAAGGTGGAATCCTGTCAACTGAGGTAGTTTTCTCTATTTGTACATTTTTTTTTTAATTTTGTTTTTTTCTTGAGGTGGGCCTGGGTGAGGGCGGGTCCCTTCCTCACCTCTGTGGCTGAGACAGAACCCGGCCCCAGGGTGGTGTCTGGCGTGTCTCCACCCAGTTCCATGAGATTCTTTTTCCACTTTTGGGAAGAGGTTGCGTTTCTGAGAAAACAGGTGGATGTTCTTGAGAGAAGGAGGGTTTACAGGAGAGCAGCAACATTTCTGGTCTGTGGTGCAGGCGGCAGCCGTGAAGGGCAGGCTGCCTGGCGTCCTGAGGGGTCTCCCTCGTCACCTCCTTCTGGGAGAGGGGGGCATGCAGAGGCCAAGCTAGTTTTCTCAGCTGTCAGAGGCTGGGCCACATCTTTTCTGCATGAAGCTTGAACTGACCACTTAAAGCTCAGCTTCCCTGGGCTGGGTCTAATTCTCCACAGGCCGCACTGCACTGATTTTGCATCTAGTTATTGTCCGTAAACCCTGGAGGGTGGAGGGGAGGGAAAGTGTCCAGAACATGCCAGTGAGAAGGGAATCAGAGAATGGGGGATGCTCAAAGCTGGTGCAGAGGGGACGCTGTGACCTCGCTCAGCACGGTGCATCACACGTAAGGGACTCAGATGGGGAGAGGGCGGCCATGGGCTAGGTCCACGACAACCACCATGGTGTCATGGAACCAGGGGCTCTAAATATACCCGTCTCATCTCGGACGTCAGGCAAAAGGAAAACAGAAAACGTAGATAAAATGGACATCACTTTTATGATGAGAGACATAAAATACAAATTAAAGATTTTTAGAGTCTCGAGACCCTCTGCGCTTCACATCCTTAAAAAAAAGAGAGAGAAGGGGTACTTCCCCGATGGTCCAGTGGTTGGGACTCTGAGCTTTCACTGCCAAGGGTCCAGATTCAATCTCTGGTTGGGGAACTAAGATCCTACAAGCCGAGTGGTACAGCCAACAAGCTGAGTGGAGCAGCCAAGGGAAAAAATAAAAAAACAGCACATGATTTATTAAAAAGAAGGGAAGGCTGTAGTTCTGATCTATCCCTAAGAACTACTCCTAAGAAAGAACACACCTGTTTTTTTCCCATTGGTCCTGCTGCTCTGCACTTTCAAACAAACAACTCACATTTGTCAAAGAATAAAGACAGAGACGTATGTAACTTGGGGTTTGGGGATTTTATCACATAGCAAATCTGAAGACAGAGTATTCTAACTCCTGAAAGGGAAGTCGCTTCATATTAGGAGCAAAAGCTACACGGAAAGGATTGGGATTAATTTTTAAAGAAGGACATCAGAGCCTGGTTATAATTAAAGTCCTCAAGGTCTGCCGGTGTTAACAGGTGTGCTGTTAACAGGGTTACCCCTGCCTTTTACACCACCAATTTACTAGTCTTTTCCTTTACCCTGGATGTCAGGACATCACCTGCTTCACAATCAGTGTAAACTAAAGTTCGTATTAACAGAAAACTCAGCGTTTCTAAAAAGCAAACTACGTTCATACATAAGCAATGCTGCCTTGCGGCAGGTTTTATACTACAGGGCAGTCAATTTCTGGGAAGGTGTTTTGAAAAGGATGTAAGGTTCGGAAGGCACAGACATGATACAGTGAAAATTGAGCTCAAAGATGGACTGTTTAGAAATGGTCAAACTGATTAATAAATCATCCTGAACTGTTGCAAATTTCACTTCCACCTGGACAGCTGTGCCTTTTAAAGTATAAATAGTCATCTGTATTAACTGTTACAGGAAGAAGGAGGCTTCAGCTGGAGGGATTTAGCCACAGAAATGCTCTCGAGCTTATAGAAATAACTTTGGTAAACGGCCCCTGACAAGGCTGCTGAGAGCTCCGAAGCCTCAGGATGAAGCAAGTGGGGTCGGACTGTGCCCTCCGCTGCTGTGCACTGTATGTGGATGGGACGAGGATGCTACATTGATTCTCGGGTTTATTGCACCAACAGTCCATCCCTAACCTACCCGTGGCTGCATCTCAAACAAGGGAAATGGGGAAGGCTGGAAGCAGTGGGTCCCTGGAGCTCTGCTCCCCACAGCCAGTGCCCTCGTGCTCTCTGCCAGAGGATGACATCAAAGCCACTGGCGCGGAGGTGCTACACGCGGGCTCCACTACACCGCGGTCCCTGGTGTCCAGGGTCCCCGTGCCGACCGCCTTCTCAGGACAGCAAGATAGTTTCCTCCAGCTTGGGAAGTGCACGCTTGCACTCTGAGATGTTTCTAGCAGCGATGATGCCTGTGTTGCTCAGGCCTGCTCTCAGGTCCCTGGTCACTGCTGTGCCCTCAGCACCCATGCTGACCCGAGGGTGATGGAGGCCTGACTGCTCACGACAACACAGACGCTTGGTGTCAGTAAACCTACGGCTTCCAGCCAGCACCCCGGGAAGCGACGCCCCCTGACATAGCCCAGAGCAGGGAGGACCGCGTCCGTCCACCCTGCTTGCGCCTTGCGGTCGCAGGGAGCTGCCTGCCTCCCTCCTCAGGCTGAGAATCCGATTTTCTTCAAGGAGGAGCTGTCCTGAGCATTAGCTTACAAGAGTATCTGGGCGACGTAAGGAGAGTGAGTGCTCGCAATGGCCGTCAGCAGAGGCAGGTCGTTGGACTCTATCCTGAACATGGAGAGACGGGAGGTAGTTACATTAAAGTGGCAGGATTTACAGGAGTGTCCCACTGCCAGATCCCAGGCCTGCCCAGTGGGCAATCAGAGTGCAAGAGGCAGGCAGATGGTGAGCCTGTTCCTGAGACCTGCCCTGCCGGGGTCCTGGAGCCTTCGATGGTGCAGTGGCAGCTATGTGCGTGGGACCAGGGCCTGTATCGCTGCAGGGCCTCTGCATGACACCTCCTCCAGTCAGGACTCCGGAACTGCACCCCGAGTCTGCACCGGCTCCAAGTCAGTCTCTGGGAACCCAAGATGGTGACAATGTCTTCATAACCCCTGGGCTTTCTTAAATGGCTCACACAATCGAGACCCCCACCCAGCATGCACTCAACACTCAGACACCGAAGCCAACTCCTAAGAACGGAGGTAGAGTCAGTGAGGGTGGGGGAGCACAGGCAGGGGGCTGCCGGGTGTCCTGGAAAGCCAGGGTGGTCTCGGTCCTTGAAACATGTTCTAACGTTGTCCCTTGTTTCCAAAACCTAAAAACTAAAAATAGAACCTAAGAAGGCAGCTGGTATGAGCGCGTGGCATCTTCCCTGCCTTCTGCAGTGACGCTCAGGGTGACAGCAAGTCCCCAGCACTGCAGTGCTGCTGGCCTGAGAGCAGGAGGGCAGCAAGGAAGGGCTAGAAGGGGCCCAATACGGCACTGAGGGGCCAGAAGCAAGGAGGCAAATCCCCCTTCAGGGCGGATCCTTCAGGGGTGGGTGCTGATGCTGGGCACCCATCAGCCAGGGGCCAGGCAAGCGTCCTAGAAATAAGAGCTGCCCATTTCACATCAGAAACCAGATGAGGCAGGACTACTGTGAGGCTGGTGAAGAGATGTAGCAAAAACTGAAAAAGTAAGTGCCTCAGCAGGGGAGAATATTTTTAAAGTGAAGTACATTTAAAAAAAAAAAAAAAAAAGTATGGCAGGAAATGGTGGGAGTGGAATAATACAGTAAGTCACATCCTGGGTCTGACATGAGGAGTCCAGCAAGAAAGCGAAGGCCTGAGCCTGGAAATAATACAACTTTGACTGGCAGGCCTAATAGAGAATTTGGGGATTGATGTTTTATACACGGTATTTTCTTGCCCCAAATTGGGGGGGGATCATCACCACAGGAAAAGGGGGGACAAGGCCCTATTGAGACAAGGCCCTATCGTTTTGTTACTTCTCTGTGGAAAAATTGAGCAGAGAGTAAAACGCAAGTTAGAATTTCTTCCCCTCAGAGAAATTAGGGCAAACAGTCTCTGGAAGATGATGCAGGGCACGGATGACATGCACACCTCCTCTTCTGATGGGCTCACAGGAAAAGGGAGGAGAGTTCGGCCACCTGGGACACGCAGACGGGCCCCAAGTCCAGGAGGGCTGCCTTCCTCACCTTCCCCAGAAATGGCAAGGAGCGCACAGCCGCGGTCCGACAGCCCGTGACTCCCACATCCTAGTGAAATGCCTTGAGACGGGCATCTGGAGGATTACACGCTCCATTTTCAAGGATAAAATAACCCTGGCGGGAAGGCTGACCCTGGACCTCCAGCTGAAAGGTCGGAGAGTGTTTCTAGTAACTCTGGTGTCCCCGGGGAGTGGCAGGGGCTGGACGGGTCAGGGGGTACAGCCTGGGGGCAATGGTGGTAATCCATTGGACTCACCCCAGCACGACGCTTAGTTCTTTCACGTGCACACGTGTGTGTCCACGAAGATACTCGGACAGCATCTTGCTCTTCAGGTACATCTCCTGCAGTCTGTCCTCCAGGTGCATGACGCACTGCAAAGCCAACCACACTCACGATGAGCTGGGGACTCAGATCTCCGCCAGTGACTCGAGAGCTGGAATTCCCTGCACCCTTTCTGAGTACACAACTGTGATCTCATCTCTGTAAAATATACTTAAGGGATTACAAGCCAGTGCAAACCCTAACATTCCAAGGAATAAGTTTTATCATCAGCAGGGACCTACCTTATACCACAGAGAGCTCTATCCAGTACTCTGTAACAGCCTATATGGGCAAAGAATCTGCCTGCCAATGCAGGAGACACAAGAGACTCGGGTTTGATTCCTGGGTCAGGACGACCTCCTGGAGTGGGAAATGGCACTCCACTTTAGTATTCCAGTTTTCCACTTGCCTGGAAAACTGCATGGACAGAGGAGCCTGGCACATTATAGTCCATGGGGCCGCAAAGAGTTGGGCATGACTTAGCACCTGTATAACTGAATGACTTTGCTGCACACCTCAAACTAACAGCACATTATAAATCAACTATATTCTAATATAAATTTAAAAAAAAACAGGTTTTTGTAAAACAAGAACGTTTACTTTTTCCAATGACTGTTAAGAGCTTCATATATATCTTCTAGTCTTTTTAAAAAAGCTTTTGCTTTTTACATAGTTGAAATCATTCTATAAGTACAATTATTCTCTGCTTCCAAAAAACTTTCTAATAATCCCTTCCCCATGTTATTAAAAATTCTTTACCAATGCCTTTTTATAAAGAGCATCTCTGTTGTTATTTTCTATACCTCAGATTATTTTGTTACAATTCATTCCCAGAAGAATGACTGGCACAAGGTTATTCTGAACTTTTCTTGTCTCTTAAGAGTGTATTTTATCTAGGTCTCTAATAACAATAAAGAGAGGCAATTATTTTCAGGACATCTCTACCCTTGGAATTGTGTCCAACTTCATGTTTTAGACAACAGCAACCATCTGTGCTTTGCACCAGAGGCAAATGCTTCTGCATTTGGCAGGCAGTCATCAGGCACCTTGGTAAGTCACCTGATGGCTCTGGCAAGGGTCCATCTGACATGATTCTCTTCTAGACCATTACGCCTGCTGTCTTCAAGGCAAAAAGATTAACAGATGCACTTGACAATGTTGATCTTGACCAGCTGGGCTGATCAGTGACATAGACAACGTATGCATTCGAGATGCAATCTTTCCCATTGGCTTAAAATCTTAAGTGCATTGTGTTGTGTGGATGAAACACAACTGGTGAGTGAGTAAGAGTAATAATCAAAGCAAGGAGGATTTCACCAACTCTCATGGAAATGTTCCCCTAAGGAAGCGGAGTTCAGTGGGGGAAGGGTCTCCTGCTCAGTTTCAGTTCCTTATGGAGTAAATACAAAGTTCTAATAAGAGCATTATAAAATATTAAAAGGAACAGCTACATTATGTTGAATCCTTTATGGTTTAAAATAGTGAATTTACAGCATTTTCATGTCCCCAGGAAAATTGTGTATTGCAATATGGAAATAAAGAGAATGTTGGTTCATCTGGAATGTACATGAAACTTGAAATCTAAGCATTCAGAAATTTTTTTTTTACAAAGCCTGATTATGAAATTGAACTATTTGGGGATCTGCTCCTTCCTTTCTGAGATGGATTTCTTCAATTTTAACTTCTGAAATTTTAAATAGCTACTTTCTCTTTCCAAATTCAAAGTACCAACAGGAAATTGATTGTATATTTCATTCATGTGAATTTTAAGGGGAATTTTAAACTTCAGGTGAAATTCTCTTTGATTTTGATTTTGTGGTTAAATGTAACATGTCTAAATTAAGTAAAAAAGAATTAACTGTGGTAATTTACTGCTGGGATAACTTAAGATGTCAACTGTAGTGAGAGATATGGATTACAGAATAAAATATAAAAGTTTGGTAAATGCTTATAATAGCAAAAAACTGTATAATCAAATATATCTCTCTTTTCTTACAGAAAAGCAAATTTCGGCCTCTACATCAACATGATGCACGCTGCTACTAGAAGGAAAAACTGCCTGCAAGTGCAGAACAAGAGTCATGTTGTACGAAGGCACAGGTGCCTCCTGGGTCACCATTGGGACAGGGGTCCTGCCGTTTAAAGCCCAAATAAAGGTTTCAGCGAATAGGTGGTGTCAGTCTTCACAGTCATGAACACTTTCACATTAAGTAGTTATTCTTAACAATTACACCAACAGAAGCTGTCTTATGAGTGTGTATAACATCCAGTGATACTCAAGTGCTTTAGGTGAATTGTGCTCAGTGGCTTCAGTCGTGTCCAACTCTTTGCAACCCAAGGACTGTAACCCACCAGGCTCCTCTGTTCATGGCATTCTCCAGACATGAATACTGGAGTAGGTTGCCATGCCCTCCTCCACAGGATCTTCCTGACACAGGGATCGAACCTGGGTCTCCTGCATTGCAGGCAGTTTCTTTACCACTGATCCAGTGGGGAAGTCCCAGAGAATTAGCCCCAGTAATTCACTTAGCCCCAGCCAAGTCAATTAGCTCACTTAATTTCTGTAAACAGACGGGACAGTTTCTGCTGTTCCCCAGCTTCGACAAGGTATATGGTTAGGAAGCAGAGGAGTCTGGGTCTGAGTCCAGGCCACTGAAAGCCCACTGACCGTCCACTACTGTCCACTGGTTGCAAGGAACCTCATCTCGCCCTGGCCTTGGCCAGGTAGAAAGCACACCTCAGCGAGGCTCTCGTGTGCTTGCTGCAAAGGCACCATGTTCACAGAGGAAAAAGCTGATGTCCTGAGGTGCCCAAGGAACCAAATAGGCAAAGCCCAGATGTGACCCCCGTGATGTCCCTGTGATGCCCCACTGCCACTTCAGTGTTTCAAAGCCCCACTCCAAGGACACAGGAGTCCTGGCTTTCCAAGGGGTATAGTGCACCTGTAGGTCTGGTCACAAGAACTCAGGGGAATAACCCTTCCTGAGCAATCAGGGAGCTGACCGTAATCCAGCCACCTGCTTGCCTGTTACTAGCTCTGTACCTTTTGTGGAGGCAGAAGGCTGGCAGGGGGACGCTGGCTGTTTGGTGCGGGGCTGAGTACAGACAGGGGAAGGAGGAGGAGCTGAGAAGGCAGGTGAGCTCATCTAAGGTGGTCCGTCCCAGCTCCTGGAGTTCTTCCCCTCCTGGTACATGCCTTTCTGCTCTGGAAACCCGGCTCCCTCCCTCCTTAAGTGTGGTTTCTCTTCATCTCTCTATGCATGCGTATGCGTGTGCATGCATGCGCGCACGCACACACACACACACACACACGAATTTGTTGTGCATATTATTCCAGAGGCTTGGGGAGAACGCGCGCGCACGCGCGCACACACACACGAATTTGTTGTGCATATTATTCCAGAGGCTCGGGGAGAACGCGCGCGCACACACACACACACACACAAATTTGTTGTGCATATTACACACACACACACACACACACGAATTTGTTGTGCATATTATTCCAGAGGCTTGGGGAGAACGCGCGCGCGCACACACGCACACACACACACACACAAATTTGTTGTGCATATTATTCCAGAGGCTCGGGGAGAACTGTTGATTATTTTCTAGGAGTTCAGGGGGTCTGTCTGCTGTCTGTATTTAATATAATGCTATCAAAGTGACTGCAAAATCCCATTCAAAAAGAAACAACTGATACTATCCCCTATGGCTACGGTGCTTCAACATTTTAACTACTGACACAGACAATATCCTACATTATCCATAACAACTCTGGGAGGATTGTCCGTGAGCAGATGGAACGACAGTCCCTTCAGAAAATTGGCTGACTTGGCACCAAACTGATGACGGAGAAACCGGTAAGTTTCCCCAAGGAGGGTATTTTAAATGTCCCTGTATGCTGACCCCTGCCTCCACATCATACCTACTTCCTCATGTCACTTGTTCAGAGATGATGGCTCTGTGCTGTTTCCAGAAGAACTACTGTTCCGGAATCCAGCCCATGTGCTGGTTTTGTATCACACGCTCTGTTTCCAGCGATGCTAACATCCAATTATACTAAACTCAACACACGGGAACTCGTGACTTTATAACCACAATCCCGTGGGCAGTGTTTCGACAGCTCATTTCTCTGACGGCTGGAGAACACCAACTTACAAAGTCGGCCGGGAGGTGAAGCCTGTAGAGCTGCAGGACGGACTGCAGTAAGCTGGACACCTGACTTGACACCAGGACGTCCTGGCCGAGCTTCGTGCTGTCCACCGCCTTCCTCTGACTCGTGGCCACCTGGACACTCCACTTGTCTGTGTCTGCAATGATGCACACGGCCTCGGCGATGGGCTCGTCCAGCACGGGATGCTGCAGGGCAGACACAGGCGGTCAACTGCTCGCCATGCTTCCAGGTGTCTAAAATAGATGGCTGGAGGGCAGCTGCTATATAGCACAGGGAGCTACAGAGCTCTGTGAGGATCTACCGGGGCAGCAGGGAGGCTCAAGAGGGAGGGGACATATGTACGCCAATGACTGATCCTGCACTGTTGTATGGCAGAGACCGACACAGCATTGGATATCAATTTTTTTCCAACTGAAAAATAAAAAGAAGGTGATGGTGGGAGCCCCAGGAGCCCAGAGCTCCACAGGGACTCGAGTGCCATCACATTGCCATTTAAACATTAACTTGATAAAAACTTGCAGCCCATCATTATTTTACTCCTGCACTCAGAAGGGACCCATAAACATCATCACATGCTCACAGGTAAACAAAAAGGCCTGCAATTTAGCTTCAAACCAGGACATGAAAGTCCACTTCCTTCTAGAAAGCTGCACTCTCCTTTATTTTTTGTGTGGTTTGTGGGATCCTAGTTCCCTGAACTGGGATCGAACCTGCACCCTCTGCTGTGGAAGCGTGGAGTCTTAACCATTGGACTGCCAGGGAAGCCCCTGCCCATTCCCTTTACTGTGGAGACTGTCAGAACACCGTGTAGGATTCTACTGCCATTTTTCCATCATGAGGTTTGGAAGGGTGACTTAATATTCCCCGAAAAGTACAGCTTTAATCATGAAGTGATATTTACTGAGGAACCACGTGCTACATACATGAATCAACTCCAGCAACCACCTAGACACATGCGACTAGGGAGAAATGTTATTGAGACGAGGCCAAAAGGTACAAGGGTGGCCACTGATGAACGTACTTAAGACTTAACACTAGGGCTTCCCTGATGGTCCAGTGGTTAAGAATCCGCCTTCCAATGCAGCGGACACTGGTTCGATCCCTAGTCTGGGAAGATCCCATACGCCGTGGGGCAACTAAGCCAGGTGCCACAACTATGGAACTCCCCCACCCTAGAGACTGTGCCCCACAACAAGAGAAGCCACCGCAGTGAGAAGCTCACTTGCCACGACTAGAGAGCAGCCACCACTCACTGCAAGTAGAGAAAGCCCACACACGTGGAAGGCCCAGCACAGCCAAAATAAACAAATAAATGAAAAAAAAAAAAAAAAGCACTATTATTGGGGAGGCTACTGATGGAAACCCAAGATGTCTGCGGCCATACTCTACATTTAACAGGTGATCTGGTTCCTTCGTTTTGAGGCTTTTTGATTCAATCTCTGTATTCCTTCTCACAGACGGGGAAGAAGTGACTGAAGGGCTGAATGTGAACTTTGTTGGGAGCAACATTTATTCCTGCTATATCGAGGAGGGAAACCTTCATGGTTTAGAATATTTCCCCATTGAAAAGAACAGCAAATGAGGCAAAATCTAGTGGCCCACATTTATTTAGGTCTATGTTCAAATAATCTTAAACGTGAAGAGTGAAAAGTGTGACAGAACAGATTCTTGAATTAATGAGCCCAGTTTCCCAAGGATGGCTCTCATTTCTTAGACTTTTCAACCAAACAGTCGAAACGCCCCCACACACATAATGACCACAAATTCCCACTCTCACCCACAGGGTCTTGTGACGCCTTACTCCTACCCTTGTACACACTCTCCAAAACAGAAAGTACAGACATGGCTGCCACAACTTCCTTCTACAAGTTCCAGCAAGTTCTTGCTCAATCCCTGTGTCACAGATTCACAGCAAGAGGACAATGACTTGGTCCTTATGACCAAAGCAAATGAAAATTTGGAAATTGAAAAGATTTGCATTTGGAGTTCAAGTTCCTTCAATGCTTTGCATTTATCAGAAAGTCACCGTGTGCTGGGTATTGCCCAGAAAAGATCTATATGAGTCTATACGAAGACCCTTCCTTCAAGGGGCTTACATTATGAAAGTATATGTGCTGTGTGTGTATGTGAGGTATATGTACTCAGTCACTCAGTTGTGTCTGACTCTTCTGTAACCCCATGGACTCTGGCCTGCCAGGCTCCTCTGTGCGTGCAATTCTTTAGGCAAGAATACTGGAGTGGGTTGCCATTTCCTATTCCAGGGGATCTTCCTGACTCAAGGATCAAACCCATGTCTCCTGCGTCTCCTGCACTGGCAGGCAGATTCTTTACCACTACGCCACCTGGGAAGCCCCTGAAAAAAGAAAAAAATTTATATATAAAATCATTAAAGTCCATATGCCCATGTATACATAGTGAGAGGAAGGCATGCCAATCTCCTCCCTGGATTTCAGTCACCTCTCTCTATCAAGGTGCGGGATAGCACCCAGGCCAGGTCATTCAAGAGCTCCTTCTCTGAGACTTCCCTGTGAGCAGGGGGCCAGGAGGCTGGGACAGCTGGTATAAAAGTCTATCTTTAGTTGGATGAACTATTTGTAGTGGATAATTTGGGCCCGAGTTTCCAACTCACTCAGTTTCCTAAGTAACTTCCCACCCATCGTGGCAGGGAAGGGAGCAGTGTATTGATCCAAGGAAAGTAGACAGACTGCAGATTACACGGCACCACGCACACCACCGACAACCACACACAGAGCTCTGTCTTCAGAAGGGAGCCACCAGCAGGAGGGCAGAGAGGCTCACTGGGGATGTGATGGACAGAAGGCTCTCTGGGTACCCGTGACCCCGGAAGGCTGCAGACCTGGGGGCGGAAACAGCAGAGGAGCAACAGAGGAGCAGGCACAATTACGTGAGAGAAAACGTGAGCACGCGCTGTTTCTAAATCACCACTGGAAACCTGGGGACGGACTACAGAGAGCTGCGTCCGAAGGCTGGGACGAATGCACAGGGAGCCCAGAGCCCACCCTGAAGGAGGGCTGACCCCTCTCTCCTGGACTCTCAGCCGCAAGGGCAGGACCAGCTCCTTGAGAAAGGACAGACTTCAGACAGACCAGGCCGAGCCCAGCAGTCACAGGGAAGGCAAGCACCTGTGGGCCCACGCACAGCACTGAGTGTCATGTGCGTGGGATCCAGGGAAGCAGAACCACGGAACGCTGTCAGGACAGCACCTTAACGCCAGAAGTGTACAGGGAACGATATTCAGGAACCTGTGACAAACCAGGATGGAAAGGAATAGGAGAAAGAATACACACATGTATGACTGAGTCACTCTGTTGTAGAGCAGAAATGAACACGACACTGTAAATCAACTATACTTCAATAAAATTTAAGAAAAGAACTATACATTCTCAGACTGCTGCTGCTACTGCTGCCAAGTCACGTCAGTCGTGTCCGACTCTGTGTGACCCCACAGACGGCAGCCCACCAGGCTCCCGTCCCTGGGATTCTCCAGGCAAGAACACCGGAGTGGGTTGCCATCTGCTGCTCCAATGCATGAAAATGAAAAGTGAAAGTGAAGTCGCTCAGTCGTGCCCGACTCTTCGCGACCCCGTGGACTACTGAATATTTAACATGTAATTTCCTAAGTGGGCTTCTCTGGTGGCTCAGACGGTAAAGAATCTACCTGCAATGCAGGAGATCCGGGTTCAATCCCTAGTTCAGGAAGATCCCCGGGTCAGGAAGTTCCCCTGGAGAAGTGAACAGCTATCCACTCCAGCATTCTTGCCTGGACAGCAGAGTCTGGTGAGCTACAGTCCATGGGGGTCACAAAAAGTCAGACATCACTGAGCAATTACCACTTTGATTTTCCCTAAATACATCTACAGGTCACCATAATTGTCTCCATCTCACTATGCCATTTTGTAGTTACTCATTTATTGAAGACTACTTTTTTTTTTAAAAGGAAGATAGAAATAGAAGGAAATGTAAATATTCAAGAAAAAGAATACTGGAGAGAGATACAAATGTCACCTGCAACCATTTCAGGTTATCATCTAAGGACCACCAGGGCAACTGGCAGCCCAGTCCTGATCTGGTCTAAACTTCTCTAAGGTCAGAGCATTGAAGCACAAGTTCTGATGATTCTAGAGATTTCTGACATGTATCATCTTTCCAAAGGAAACACAGCCCACTAAAGAGTAACGTTTATGGGCGGTAATGGGCAGTGTAAATGTTTTATGGTTTGGTTTATTAGTTGGTCTCTAAGCTTGTCGGATTTAAAGAACTCTGAGATCCAGAAGCCCGGCTGGGATAATCACAGGAACTCTCACCCACACACGCCTCTGCCCTGCCTGGCATTCAACAGAAAACTCTTCCTCACAATGGCTCTACTCATGGCATATGCAGAACCACCATAAACAAAGGGAAAACTGAATTACACGACACTTCTTTATTACTTTTACTTTTGAGCCGCAACTTAAATACAGAAGTAACTAATAGCAAAATCTGTCAGGCAGGTTTCTTAAATTTAGTTTTATCAGGTTCACATACAATCTAGAGTACACATAAATACACTTACCAGTAACAAATGCACAGAGCGTGCTTTTGAAAATTAAGCACTTTGACAAACGTTGTAAACCATTAGACTGAATGGTTCAAACACCTCCCACGAGCCTGATCTCTCCAACTCCCTCCCTCGGGTTTGGATATTTCATCAAGGAGCCAAGACTCTGAAGCCAGGCAGGACTGGGCTTGACTGTCACTCCATTACTTACTAGCTGTGGGGCCTTAGTGACCCCATTCTCTGGGGCTTCCATCTCTACGTCTGCAGAGGGTGTTGTTCTTGTTTAGTCACCAAGTTGTGTCTGACTCTTTGCTACCACATGGATTGTAGCCCAGCAAGCTCCTCTGTCCATGGGATTTCCCAGGAAGAATACTGGAGCAGGTTGCCATTTCCTTCTCCAGGGGATCTTCATGACCCAGGAATCAAACTTGTATCTCTTGCATTAGCAGGAGGATTATTTACAGATGAACCACCATGCATTGTGTGACTGTACTTAATTCAGGGTTTCTATGATAAAATGTGCATGAAACTGGTAGTGTAGTGCCCACCACTTGTCAGGTGCATCCCCTTGCTTCCCCACACCCTATGTCACCCCCTCATGTAACCACATCCCCAAACCCTCACGGACTCAGAACCCTACCCTAGCCTGGGCCCCTCCCCTAGCCTGGGCCCCTCCCCCAGTGCTTACTGGTCAAGCCTGTCTCTGCATCCCTGCAGCGTCCCCCGGCTCACATCCACCTGTGCACATTCCCCTCCAGGCTCTCTCAGGAGAAGCCCCTTCTCCAGGCAGAGAGGAAGCCCGTCTCTCACTCAGGCTGTGGCCAGAACATCTTCTGGGCTCCCTTCTAAACATTCCAGTTCTTCAGGGGCCTGGCCTGGCCCCATCTCCCCTACGCCCCACAGTGAGACTCCCCACATCCATGTCTGGCATGGAATCACACTGTCCTAACTCTCTGTTGATTGCACATCTGTTTGTCTACTCTGATTTCATAAGTAACTCAAGGAGAGAAATTACATTTTCTTCCGTAGTCTCAGAAATGAACATAACAAAATGCAAGGCATGAGCTAAATACCTAATACATGCTGACTCTGTTGAACAATTTTCTATTCAGATTTCTTTATGTTTAGATTGGATCCAGTTCTTAAGTCACCCACACAACTATTAACATATTTCTTTTCCATGTACAGCTATCTATACCACTAACATTTTATGTAGTGACCTCTTTATTAACAACTTTTTTGGAAAAATATTTGATTTACAGTGCTGTGCTAGTTTCAGATGTAAAGTGATTCAATTATACATACATATGAACACAAACCTTTTTTTTTTCACATATTCTTCCGTTACAGATTATTGCAAGATATTGACTTTGGCTCCCTATGTTATATAGTATAGATCCCTGTTCCTTACCTATTTTATCTATATGCAGTAGTGTGCATATTTTAATCTCCAACTCCTAATCTATCCCTTCTCCCTCTGCCCTTTGGTAACCACAAGTTTATTTTCTATGTCTGTGAGTCTGTTTCTGTTTTGTAAATAAGTTCATCTGTATCATTTTTTATATTTCACATATAATCAGTATCACATTGTCTTTTTCTGTCTGACTTACTTCATTTAGTATGAAAATCCCCGGGTCCGTCCATGCTACAGCAAACGACACTATTTCATTCTTTCATGGCAGAGCAGGTTTCCACTGCATATACACGCGCCACATCTTCTTTATCTGTCAGTGGACGTTTAGGTTGCTTCCATGTCTTGTCTACTGTGAAAGTGCTGCAGTGAACATTAAGGTACACGTATCCTTTCGGAGCATGTTTTTCTCTGGACATATGCCCAAGAATGGGATTAGGGGGTCAAGACTGCAAGGAGATCCAATCAGTCCATTCTGAAGGAGATCAGCCCTGGGATTTCTTTGGAGGGAATGATGCTAAAGCTGAAACTCCAGTTCTTTGGCCACCTCATGCGAAGAGTTGACTCATTGGAAAAGACTCTGATGCTGGGAGGGATTGGGGGCAGGAGGAGAAGGGGACGACAGGGGATGAGATGGCTGGATGGCATCACTGATTCAACGGACGTGAGTCTGAGTGAACTCCAGGAGTTGGTGATGGACAGGGAGGCCTGGCGTGCTGTGATTCATGGGGTCACAAAGAGTCGGACACGACTGGGCGACTGAACTGAACTGATGGTAGTTTTATTTTTAGTTTTTGAAGAAGCCTCCATACTGTTCTCCACAGTGGCTATATCAATCTACATTCCCATCAAGAGTGTAAGAGGTTCCCTTTTCTCCACACCCTCTTCAGCATTTATTGTTTACAGATTTTTGAAGATGGCCATTCTGACTCGCGTAAGGTGACATCACTGTAGTTTTGACTTTCATTTCTCTAATAATTAGTGATGCTAAGCATCCATAGTTCTTCAGGCCCTCCCTACCAGATCTAATCCCTTGAATCTATTCACCACCTGCACTGTAAAATCATAAAGGATTTGATTTAGGTCGTATCTGAACGACCTAGTGGTTTTCCCTACTTTGTTCAATTTAAGCATGAATACAATAAGGAGCTCATGATGTGAGCCACAGTCAGCTCCAGGTCTTGTTTCTGCTGACTGTACACAGCTTCACCATCTTCGGCTGTAAAGAATATAGTCAACCTGGTTTTGGTTTTGACCATCTGGTAATGTCCATGTGTACAATCATCTCTTGGATTGCTGGAAAAGGGGGTTTGCTATGACCAGTGTGTTCTCTTGACAAGACTCTGTTAATCTTTGTCCTTACAACATTTCAATAGGCCTTGGGTTAGTCACAGAGAAAAAGCAGCTAATCAGTGCTCTGGGGCTCATATTCTCAGCATCTGCTCTTGGTTAAATGTCATCAGATCCTATTTTTATTCTCCTATCTCTCTAGGGGCCAAGGTCCACCTATATAACCACACTCCCACATCCCTGGCACTGAGGATTTAAGTAAGTCCACCCACTTCTGGATGGCTGAGGGCACACAGAAGGATGCAGATACATATGGCTGCCTGACCAGTTTTTTTCTATTTTTAAGCCTTCAGTTTGGGGCCTCCCTGGTAGCTAGGACTCTGCCTTCCAATCCAGGGGCAGGGAGTGGGGGCCCATTGAGGGGCTCGTGGGGGTTCAATCTTAGTTGGGGAGCTAAGATACCACATGCCTCACAGCCAAAAAAACAAAAACATAAATCAAAAGTAACACTGTAACAAATGCAATAAAGACTTTAAAAACGGTCCATACAAAAACAAAAACAAAATCCACCTTTGGTCTACATTTATGCAGAGAACAGAACCCTATTACCACTCACCCTTCTCTAACACTTCTTCCAGTCTATAATATCATCTAGAATACTGAACGCTAAATGCTCGGCACCCAGGCTTTCCTTACAGTAGTTTACAGTGACAGACAGGAGCTCCTATGGCAGTAAAGCTGGCTCCGCCTGCAGTTAGTCTGCAGCCCCTGGGGGAGCGCAGGGTCCTTGTGTCCTACCTAGACCCCCATTCCAGCTCTGCTTATCCACACTGTGATGTCACCTCCTCCAGGAAGCCATCCGTGCATTCCTTGCCTCCCATCCTCTGTTTTCACTGTTTATGTCTTTAGTCACATGCTGGATTTCAGTTTCCTCAAGGACAGAGCATCCTCTCTAGCCAGCGAAAAGCTTCCTTTTTCTCTGATGACCTGCGGCTCAGTGTGGATGTGTTCATGTCAGTGGGTTCATCTAACCTGAAAGACAGCAGCCATTCTTTCTTCAAATACTGTTTCCCTGTCCTGCCTCCTGTATACACCATAAAACCGTCTCACTCAAGCCGCCACGTCTCTTACTGGCTCTTTTCACATTTTTTCACATCCTTTTGTCTCAGAGTTATAGTCACGGGGCAGGTCTGTATCTCGTCACTGTTTCACGAACTCTAATCCCCTCTGGCTGCATTTAATCTGTTCTACTCATTAGACTACCCCCCTGAGTTTTAATTTCCATGACTGCATTTTTCCATTTTAGCAGCTCCCTTTAGTTCTTTTACGAATATAANCCTTTTGTCTCAGAGTTATAGTCACGGGGCAGGTCTGTATCTCGTCACTGTTTCACGAACTCTAATCCCCTCTGGCTGCATTTAATCTGTTCTACTCATTAGACTACCCCCCTGAGTTTTAATTTCCATGACTGCATTTTTCCATTTTAGCAGCTCCCTTTAGTTCTTTTACGAATATAAATAGTCGGGTATCATATCAGACCATCTTTTTAAGGGTTCCAATTCCTTCCTTTTATCACCATCACCATTTTAAACGTACTCAGCAGCTACTCCGGACTGTGGGAGGAGGGCTAATGCCCTGGCCCATTTGGCCTAAGCCCCCTTGTCCTGACCACAAGTCCGTCATGTTGGAGTTGTTCTGTTTTACGTGCTGTATGTGTCTCTTGGAAACAGGCGCCATGTCGACTCTAAACGCTTCAGAGTTGTGATAAAGTAGAGGAGAGAGAATCACCCATTCTGGACCATGGGCACTGCTGAGGGGTCCTGGGAGGCAGGGGCTCGGGAAGCCTCAGCCTTGAGCATACAGGGCACAGCCTCAGGGGTGCCTTAAACTTTAGGCCAGTCACTTGCTGAGGAAGCAATAAAGTCAAGTTAAATAAAGTCAAGGAGAGATGCTTGAGGTCAAAAGGGATCATCAGAACAAAGTTAAGGGAGGATGTGCGTGATGCTAAGACAAACTGTAAGAAGGCTGGCAGTTTTTTCTGCAGAGAATGGCTTAGATGTCCAAATACTTTGCACATAATGAAAAAACAGGGGAAAACATAAAAATTAGCGTGTGCCTATTTACAAAATACAAGAGAAGTGATGCCTTTGAGAGCTTTTCATTCTTCTTTAAGTAAAGAAAAAGGACACAAAGGGCCTCAGGCATCATATCTAAGCACAGTAGTCTTCCTCCTTAAATCTTAAATGCAGAGTCTACCACTTCTCTCTGCTTTAGGAGGGTCACAGTCTAGAGCAGTGTCACCTGAAGGAACACACACTTCTCTAACCAGCGCAGGGGGACCACACTGTGTCACTTGTCCCTGGACTGGGTGCTGGACTGGTAGGACTGAAGCCCCCTCCCTGCTTGGGAACTGCAAGCCTGGCAGGAGAAGACACTGGAGGCTGAAGCAACTGTCATGTGCAAAGGGACTGGAATGGTTTCAGAGAAGGGGCAACATCAGGAGGAGGTCTGGAAATGGCACAGAAATTGGTTCCATGGTGCCTGAGACAGACGGAACACAGCAAGAGGCCAGGAGGTGGAAGAGAGGAGGGGGGTTCAAGGCTGATTGACAGTGTGACCATGTGTGTGTGTGTGAAGGACATACGGGGGGCGATCCCAGCCAAGAAGACTAGATTTCACTCTCTAAAGAAATGGGCCCCTATGAGGGTAGAAGAGTGACCAATCAAATCCCTATTCGAGAAGGAACCCGCCATGGCTGTGTGCAAAGCGGCCCCATGCAGGTAATGGCTGCAGGTGGAGGGGCGCTGAGGAGGGGAGGGAGTCACCAAGATTTCAGACTGGAGTTGCCGATACCTAGATACCAGTAGTTTTCTCAAGTATTTAGTAAAATCATCACGTGCAGTAAGAAATACGTTTGAATGTCATAACCCAGTGTGCATACTTATACATCCACATTTATACAGACACATGTGTACATGTACACACACACACACACCCCCCAACAGTGAGTTGGGGCTGAAGGTCCATGCTCACCACCCCACCCAGGAAAGGAGGTGACCAGAGCTGCTCTCTCTCAAACAGCAGATGTGTTCTGCATGGCTGTTTCCTCTACACCACCACTGACTGAAGGTGGCTGCTGATCTGGGCCACCTCAGTGTCGTCTTCGTTACTAACACAATGCTTTATCGGTCCCTGTGACTCACGGCTCTTTCATAACCTTGCTGGCTGATGGTGTGGCACGGGCTCCGTTAGGTATTCGAGGCTCACAGCACAGCCAAGCCATTAGCAAAGCTCCTTATCTGCCCTACTGATTTCTGGAGTCAATCTGTTGCTACTCTTAAATGAAAGAGGTTGCCATATCCAACTTTTCCTCGTTTTAGAGAGTGTTCTGGAGATGCCTGAAGCCCTAGCATACAGTTTTTTCTTAAAAGAAACAATGTGTGATGCTAATTTTGGTCTCGATGACCTGACCCTGCAGAGCTTTAAGTGGCTTGGCCTGCTCCTTGGACCCTCATGGCAGAGGGAACTCAGCAGCCATTAACACTGAATGAATGGGCACTGCTTCTGTTTATCACCCAGAGCATGAGCATCCTGGAGAACTCATTTACAAAGCACGTTCACGGTGTCATTTTAATAGCTACTGTTTAATGGGTGCTCAGTAATGTGCGGGGCTCTGTGCTCAACAACAGACACGCATCGGCTCACAGTCTTCAATCAGACCTACAAGTACTATCATTTTGTAGAACGTGAAAAAGATGCTTAGAAGATGAGAGAAACCTGCCCAAGGCCACACAGCCACAAGGGGTAAGCCACGAGTCAAACGCAGGTATGTCTGCCTTCTGCTGGGTTACATTTTTTCTATTCCTCTAAATATGTTTTTCTGAGGCCTAGCAAAGCCAACAAATTTACCTGACGACCACTGAACAAGCAGTACCACCACAGCATCAATGTCAAGGCAGCCTCCTCCACCACCTCCACTCCCTGCAACTTCATAGCTGCCCCGGCCCACTACCCAGAACCCGTGGGTCAGCAGTACCCACAAGCGGACAAGACACAGGTGAAAAGAAAAGAGAAAAAGCTCCTCGAGAGTCACGGGTGCAGAGGGAAGCTGGCTCTCCCATTTCACCCTTCAAAGTCAGAAGGAAAACAAGAAAGAATTCACGTTTGGATGCGGCAGGAAAAAAATGAAACTAAGTATGACCTCAGCCTAATTCAAGGCAGCTGTATAATCTACGCATTAGGAGGCAGAGAAATAGTTCAAACGATGGAACAGAGGTAGTAGGTGGATTAAATAAGAACACATGTTAAAATATTTAAAGGCCATTAGAATCTTACCACGTGGAAGCCAGTAACAAAAATGGAAATGAATGAAATAAAGTTAATACTTCTTTCTTTCTTAAGAGTCTAGGATAATGAGATGCACAAAAAGAAATTCTTAGTACTGGGAGCTCCAGACGCAGTACCTCAGTGAGAGAAGAAACTCCACAACCCAGTCCACTGAGGTTACAGAAGTGCGTATTTACGTAAGACAGATTTCACAATCCTGTCAGGCACAGGCCTCGAAAACAGATCAATAATGTAAATCAATTGCTCTTAAAAAGTTAAAACTCCTTCTCTGTAAACAACTATGAATCTCAAAGCTGGATGAAGTGTGGCATGAATATTAGGGATTATTAAAATTCAAAAACCAGGTTCTTGAAAGTAAATTATGAGAGAGAAATTTATCCCGAGCTCTTCCTCCTCAACAAGCCAGTATTTCATTCCTAACTCAGCTCCTGTTCTTGGATCTTTGCTTTCTTCTCTGGCAACACACTCAAGAATTTAAATAATTACTAGGCTTTGTGGAACAGTCGTTTAATATAATGTTCCGCCTCCTAAACCTCCTAATTTATTCTCCAACAAATATTTGTCAATGGCAGCTGAAAGGAGGCTGTTTTTATTTAAACATTGCCATGAAGCAGGATCCTAGTCTGAGAAGTTTAAATGGAACACTTACTTCAAAAGCAAAATTCACTATGATGAATGTGCCAAGTGAAATCAGAACTCCACTAATGCTGATTGGATACATTCTTCTGAAGATATTTTTATGACCCTTGCAATTCCCTATTAACACCCACGCAGGCTGCAGGGGAGATGTTCCCACCATTCGACACAATGTAGGTTATTATGCTTAATAACTTTCCATCTCTCAGGCTGACTGCATAGTCTGCAGAGACGAGAACAGCTGCAGTGTGAAAATACTACCTTTGAAAGGAAGAGAAAATGGACTTGACAGGTCTTTAAGAGCACAAGCAGAGGAAACATGGTTTTGTTTCTTTAAATGTAAGAATTATAGACCTAGAAGGTCGCCATGGAAACCCAATACACAAAACATCTGAATGTGTCAACCTATGGAAAATGTACAAAATGCCATGAATGGTTCTGCAGATAAGAAGTTCAAGGAGGACAATCAGTCTGTAGATGTGTCGTCACTGTGGTGGTCAGCAGGTCTGGGGCATTCGAATGATAACTTGCTGGAGGACGGGTGGGTGAGGAAGGCCCTGTGGGTTTACATGTGATCTCCTGGCACACCTGTCAGAGTAGAACCCAGGCTCCATGGGAGAAGGGTCCAGTGAGCAGCAGCAGTGTTCTTACAGATCAAACCGATACTGGTGGGCAAAAACCCCCAGAGGAGCTGCATACATGATTATAAACACATGGTGCTGCAAAAGGAGGGCCTCAAATCCCCTGCCTTACGGCTCCTGGGGGCCACTAAATGTATGCGTGGCTCAGATGACCTAGAAAGAGCGCTGTCCAAGGAGAGCATCTCCCTTCTCTGAGGTCACTGACGTGCAGGCCTCGGAAATGACAGGCAAGGACAGTGCCCCTGAGGACTATGCAGCCAGAGAAGGACAGCACTCCCTCCTTCCAGGGCTGGCCTGGGGCGGGTGGTGGCCGAGCACAAAGCAGGGTGGGTCAGGAACCTGGTGCCAGTCCCTGCACACGGGGCGGCCCCCAGCCTCAGGTCCCTCCCCCCAACCTCCTCCTTCCCCGTCCAGAGGGGTGAGTGCAGCTGCTTCACCATCAAACTCTTCCTCCTATTTCACACAAATAACTCCAGCCTGCTTGGCCTGTGCCTGATGGAAGCCTGGTCTTCACAGAGGAGAGGCTCAAGGCCAAAGACTGCATTCACTGCCTTCTGTTCTACCTCTCGAGAAGTACTTGTTGGGCGAGGAGAAAGTAACCAGCCAAATTCCAATTTTCCTGGTGCAAAGAGGACTCTTCCTACTGCCCAAGATACGATATGCTTCCAATACAATACAGCTTTTTTTGGCACGTCTGCCCAATAGCAGCTCGATTCAAACCAAGTCTGCCAGACTGACATGTTTCCTCCAAGCCTTGGTTCCTGTCATGCTGCAGATAGTGGAGAAGCACTAAGAGGCACCCATGAGGCAATTTTCCGTAAGATGTGTTAATCTTTATACAGTCATCCTCAAACAGCCATCAAAGTGAACTTAATGACAAATCAGTTAAAATAGATTACTTTTAGGAACTTGTAAAGATCAGCTAAAAAGCAAAACACACGTGCCATCTCTTTGGTCCTCCCTGGGACGCACATAACTGTCACCATCTGTGCTGATGGTTCTGTCTGCCCGGCCTGCCCCGCCCACCTCCAGATTCACCCTGTGCCCTTCCCTGTCCTGTGCAGAGGTGAGCTCTGCAGACCACAGGCCTAGATCTGCACCAGCTATGACCTCCTCACTCTGTGGCTTCTGGCTGGGGTTGGCCCAAAGGAGGCCCTGTAGGAGCTCAGCGGCTGGAGGAGTGAGAGGTCGGGGGTCCCCCTATCCCACCGTGCTCCGAGAGCCAAGCAGCCCCTCTTCTTTTCCCCACTGCTGTGCCCTGTGGTGCTCACAGCCTCCAGCTCTGCACGTCCCCAGATGCCTCAGCAGCCTCACTGGTTCCCGTAACCCTGGCAGCATCTGTAGCAATAATCCCATGACTATACCTGTGACTGCCCACCTCGTCTGGCTGCCCCCTCCTTCACGCCCTAGTCAGCAGCCTGAGGCTCCCAACTGGGATCACTCACCTGGACCGTGTGGACCAGGTCAGCTGCCAGGCATTGTTTCAGTTTTTCGTCGCTGCTGGTCCCGTGAAGCACCAAATCTGGCATGTACGTGGGGCAGTACCCCGCCAGGAGGGAGCGGCCGAAGTTTCTCACATTGGGGTTGCTGATGCTCTGAGACCTAAAACAAGACCAGCCATCAGCACGCACAACACAATGTGCTCCCTTCTTGCACTGCAGTGGGAACAAAGCCCCAGGGACACAGGTAAGAGAAACAGATCCAGGGACGGTCACATAAGGAGTCCTCTGGGAAGCAGGTGTCACTGGTGTGGGAAGGGAAGGGAGTTAAAGGGAAAAGGAACTTTCCTGAAGGGGAAGAGCAGGAAAAACCAGATATTCTGGTGGCTGGTTGTGAGTCTGTTCTTGGGCCTCACAGACCTCATCCTCCAGGCACTGGGCTGGGAGAGAAGAAAAACTCGGGGGGGGGGGGGGGGGG
>SJYA01002341.1:547325-598857 GCA_006410615.1 Neotragus moschatus | reverse complement strand
GGGGGGGGGGGGGGGTGGTGTGGGTGTGGGCGTGTGCGTGTGCGCGTGCGTGGACCGGGGGTTGTCACTGGCAAAGTCTGGCTCCAGGAACTCACACACCTGCATAGAGAGGTGCCAGGACAGAGAAGGGACAAATCTCTAGTTACTGCTTTACAGACCAGGTCATCTGCTGATGCTGCCTTACGAAGAGGTGCTGTTTCCCGACCAGCTGAAGCTGTCCTGATCAGACAGGCAGGGGAAGGCTGCTCGGGGCCGTAATCCACTAGCACATCCACCCTCCGCCCTCCAAGGCTGGGCGTCCATGGCCACAGATCTCCCTCGAGGATGGCAAGAGATGACATGCCTCGCTCCCACCACCACCGCGGCCCTCAGCGGCCGGCAAGGCCGCATCTGACCCGGTTTGCTCTGCCTCCCGCCGGCCTTACCTGGGCAGCGGCAGCTCCACCTCCAGCGACCCTTCGCTCTGGTCGTGGTCCGCATCAGGATCACTTCCAGGACCCAGGTCCGGCGAGGCCGCCGCACACGTGTCGTCATCACTGTCTCCGAGGGCGCTGTCGGAGCTCTCATTCCGGGGGAGGCCACCTTCCACCCTGAAGCCGGCATCGCCACTGGGCATAGGAGCAGTGCACCCGCTCGTCGCAGGCGCGTCTGCGTCCCTGCCCCTCCAACCCCCCAGCCTTGCTGGCGCGCCTGTGGGGCTGGCAGGTGTACCAGGCGCCCCAGCAACCTCCGCGGCAGCCTCGGTCCTGACATCTCTGTCCCCTCCAGACGCCCCATGGGACTGGGAACACGTCGGAGCGCACTGGTCCTGGCCCTCCTGGGCTGGGTTGGCAGCCACCCCAGGCCCAGCCAGGGGTCCCTGTGCCGGCTCTGGCTCCGCACACTTGCAAGCCTGTAGCCGCTCCTCCATTGCTTTGGTGCGACTTTCAAAGTCTGACTCTGGAGACACAGAGCTCCCGATGTGGAAGGTGACCTTTTCCCAGGGCGGCCTGTCCCGGAGACGTCCATCAGGGCATGGCCTGGCCGCCGACCGGTCTGGCAGCTTCTTGGGCATCTCCCCTCCTGGCTCCGCCCCGATGGCTGGAGGGCTCATCTTCAGCCCCGCGCCCACACCTGCACCGCTGGGGAGTCTCGCAGAGCCGTCTCGAGGGGGCTCCTTACTCTCCTCGTCCCCGCACGAAGCGCCCTGCAGTCTCCATGCGCCGAGGGCTGGCAGGCTCTTCTCCAGGGCCCCGCCTCCTTCTCCATCAAGTTGAGGACACAAGTCTCTGGGGTCAGCGTCCACCGGGACACCAACCAACCCCTCGGCTGTGGTCACGGGCAGGGTGGGTGGCAGGAGGGCAGGCTCACTCCTCACCGTGACCACCACGTACTCAGACTCCTCCACCTCCCCCCTCTCCAGGGCGGTGGTGATGCTGCTCCCGTGCAGTATCTGCTCGCCTTGTGCGGGGCCCCCACTCCACATCAGCTGGTTCTCCTGCAACTCTGAGCAGCGCACGAAGTAGGTCAGCACGTACAGTATGCGCTGCACCAAATCCTTCTGCTTCCCCAGCACCACCGTGCGCGTCAGCCGCACTGGAGAGCCGATAGCTCCGTAGAGGTCGCCTAGAGGCCAAGTGGACACAAAGACACCGTCACCTGGGTGAGCACTTCAAGGCTGTGTCAGCCTGAACAGGAGAAACACGGATGATGTGTTCCCAGGCCAGACTCACTTCACACACCTGAGGCACAGAGATTAATTCCTAGAGTGACCATCTTTTTGTTTCCCTATGGGATGGAATGTCTGCTTGGGAAGGCCAGTCAGGAGTAGCCCTGCTCTGGGTGCTCACGGGCAGTGTGGTGGGTACAGCTCGGGTGTTACTGGGTGCAGTGCAGGGATATGCTGGGTACAGCACCAGTGTGTATACTGGGTTCAGTGCAGGTGTGTGCAAGGGGCAGCATGGGTGTGTACAGTGGGTACAGCACCAGTGTGTATACTGGGCTCTGTGCAAGTGTGTGCAAGGGGCAGCATGGGAGTGTGCTGGGTGCAGTTCTGGTGTATGTTGTGTGCAGCATGGGTGTGTATAGTGGGTGCAACACCAGTGTGTATACTGGGTTCAGAGCTGGGTGCAGTGCCACGCGCACAGTCCCCCGTTTGCGGGCTGGGTCTCACCATGCAGGTCAGTGGGCCAGCTGGCTCCTTTCTCCCCAAGGACGGCTGAAGCCAGAGCCCTTATCTGTGACCAAACCAAATCAATCATTTTGGAAACTAGAATGATGAGATCTTTTTTAGAAGCATCCGAGGACAATAAGCCTTGGGGATACATCCAAATTCTGGGATCTCTCAGCAGAAGTGCAGTGAATCAATTCAAAATAATGAAATGGTTTTCTCAATATGCAGGAGTATCAAGTGGAGTCAATCTGATTAACAAGAAAAAAATCACTTGGTCATGAATAATGAATCTGATTTTTTTTCTCTTAGGTCATATGGAAATTCTACTGGAGAAAAATGTGCTATAAGTTGTATCCTGACATGCTGATTAAAAACTAGCTAAAGGCAGAAGACAGGCAAGCCTTTGAGAAACAGCAGCACAGGCTTCTCATCTCAGGTGTCTGTCCAGTGCCTGACCATTAAAATTACTGCATTCCATAAAATCTGAGTACTTCCCTTGGTAAGGCGTATCTCTGGTACTTTGATAATAATATTGACAATTACAACAAAAAGCCAACACTCCCTGACTGCAGGCACAGCGCTGAGTGTTTCACGTAGATTTATCTCCCCTACACCTCTGCAGGAGCAACCCTGAGTCAGAAACCACCTTGGGAATAAGTGGAATGCTGGAATAAATCAAAATGTGGAATGACCCTAAGCAAAGGAGAGGAGGTGCATGGTGAGTTACAGTTAAGAACTCAGGAATCTGGACTCCATCTAGAGGGAGAGAGGGGAGACAATGCTTAGACAAGATTAATCATACAGCTAAGGTTAAGACTGAGGAGAAAGTGATGCGACCCATCAGAGGCGGGTCCTCTCCTCTTGAGAGGATCCCCAGAGTAAGACTCTGAGAATAGGTAATGGGCAAGACAGAAGTGTAACCACACGACCCCCTCTATAAAAGGAATAAGTGACAAGCTAGTGGAACTTTACCTCGGAAGCTTTTGCACCTGACTGAGAAACTATGCAAGAACTGAAAATAACTCAGGACCGCAGCTGCACTCTGCACAAGCACCTTTGTTTGAGAAAACTTTCTTGACTAAGAGCATATTATTGCTGCTTCCCGTGATCACATCTGCTGTGGCTGCGGAGTGTCACAGCCATGTCAGGGATTCACATGACACCAGTGTTAACTCGGCCCCAGTGTTCACCAAGAATATGAGCAGGAACACGGGCGCAGGTGGGTGGCAGCAGGGCCCATCCTGGCAAACTCTCAAACGGGCCTTGAAATCATTCAAGACGGACCTTCTCTGTGACTGAAGAACCATGATTACAAGTACATTAGCGCCAGGCATATTCCTAGCCATTTATATTTTCCTGTTTGCTGTGACTTGGTGAATGTTCAATAAAAATAATAACAACAATCTTTGAAAGTAAGTGTCTCCCTGTCAAAATAGTGCACTCCTCGACGTTCTATAATACTGGAAATTCAACCATCACTTAACCCTTGGCTTCATAAAGCTCTTCCCTGTGACTGCACCTCAGGCTGCACCCCGTCCTCGGTCTGACCACAGCAGGCCCTGCTGGATTGCTGGAGTGCTGAGGGGGTACTTCCGAGAACATATGCTCTCCTTTGAAAGAGGATTTTGGGCCCAGAGGAAGGGACTCTGCCTTGTTATACCGAACATAGGGAACTGATCTCAAATTGGTTAAACTTCACATGGAAAGCACAGCTAAGTATAAGCATATTTATCTAGTTAAATGTACACCACTCAATTCATGCTCCTTTTTTTAAAATGGGTGCCTGGGCACCAAGAAACACCATGTTTTCTAAACATCTGGCTCCCTTCTGTCACCTCTGAATAAGTTTTTCTTCAAGCCTGTTGTCCATAACCAGAATGGCAGTGCCTGGTCCTCCCTGGGAAGAACCCAACGACCCAGAAGGAGCTGGACTCCCAGCTCCTTCCTCTGTGCTGATGGGCTGTAGTAAATCCCTTCAGGACACCCGTATATCTTTCAGTTAACTCGTCTGCACCTAGGATCCCGCTAACGTGGGAAACGCACCCTCCTTCCTCCTCACGCACTTCGTGACCCAGGGCACAGAGAAAGACAGCTGTATTATCTGTGAGGATGCAGCAACAGGTTGAGAATGAGACGAATTAATTAGTATGTGCAGAAAGCACCTGAAATAGAGTGTGGCTAACAGTGACGGCTCTCGTTTCACTGCTACTAGAACACACTCTTTCCCAAGGCTGCCGTGCCTGCCCCCAGTCTGCAGTTCTTTTCTGGAAAATGCTGCCCTTCTAACTGTGCACGGAAGAATTGATGCTTCTGAGCTGTGGTGCTAGGGAAGACTCTTGAGAGGCCTTTGGAGATCAAAGCAGTCCATCCTAAAGGAAATCAACCCTGACTGTTCATTGGAAGGACTGATGCTGAAGCTGAAGCTGCAATACTTTGGCCACCTGATCCAAAGAGACAGCTCACTGGAAAAGACCCTGATGCTGAGAAAGATTGAGGGTAAGAGAAGGGGATGACAGAGGTTGAGATGGTTGGATGGCATCACCGATTCAACTGACCTGAATCTGAGCAAACTCCAGGAGATAGTGAAGGACAAGGGACGCCTGGTGTGCAGTCCATAGGGTCACAAAGAGTCAGACATGACTTAGCGACTGAACAAGTGTGTCTTCCTTGAAAGCCCCCTCTACTCACTCTATCTCCCGTGGCCCCTGCCATCTTAACAGCTGCAGCAGCAGGATGGACAACAAGGCCACTTACAGATAAGCAGTGGAGTTCCCACAGCAGCCGTGAGTCGTCACGTCCCATGGCACAGACGGAGAAGCAGAGGCACAGAGGTTAGGCCGCCCGCCCAGCAGGCAGGGTTTTAGCCTAGCCGTCTGGCCCTGGCCCTCACCCTCCACACTGCGCACTCCCTCTCTCTCTCTCTCTGGGTTGGCCTCTGCCCACCCCCATCAAAGGAGTGCTCAGGACGTTCTCAATACAACCTGCCTCCTCCACAGGCAGCAGGCGTCCCAAGAGTGAGTTGACTGTCATCCCAGCCCTGGGTCCAGCTGATGGACGGGTCCTGGGACAGAGCGGGTATGCAAGCCTGACTGGTCACTGCATGCTCTGCTGGTGAGAGGCTCTGGCACCCCCCTCTCCCACCCTGAGTCCTGGTCTCACAAGCCCACGCTCCGCCAGCCACCACATGGCACGCCAGGTCCCTGGGCCAGGCCTGAGCATGAAACTCGGAGGAAGTAGCCCAGGGGGCGGTGGATAGAAAGACAAGGTCTCTGCCCTCGGCTCAAACTGAAAAGGTAATGGAATCACAGCGTGTGCTTACTTTCTTTTCTTTCTGACTTTCCTCCTATCCAGTCCACCCTCTCTAGGGCAGTGGCCTCAACCAGGGGGTGTCCTGCTCCCTACGGGACACTCAGCAATGTCTGGTGACATTTTTCATCATCACAACTTTGGAAGAGGGGTTTTCACTGGCAGCTGGTGAACAGAGGCCAGTGATGCTGCTAAACATCCGACCAGGGATTTCTCTGGTGGTCCAGTGGCTAAAACTCCATGCTCCCAATGCAGGGGGCCTGGGTTCCATCTCTGGTTAGGGAACTAGATTCCACATGCTGCAGCTAAGACCTGGTATAGCCAAATAAATATTACAAAAAAAAAAATCTGACCAGGCACGGACAGCCCCTCTCCCCACAACCAAAAAAAATTTTCTGGTCCAAGTGTCAGTGGTGCCAACATTAAGGAAGCCCACCGGAGGAGGAGCTGTGGCTGCCATGTGGGAGGACCCAGCGGGCCTGCACAGCTTTAAAGACTAGAAGGAGGCTCTGGTGGGGTGAGGGTCCTGCTTTACAGGTAGAATCTGTGGGCCAGTCTCCTGTTCCCTGCCAGCCCAGTGACACCTGGAAATCGCTGGGTTGGATGGCTGATATCAACCGAAAATGCTGCTGTTTCTGCAGTTCCATCCCACACGGCCTCTGAATGGTCACGTCAGGTACTGACCCAGCTGCGCCCAGAGAGGATTGTACGGGTGTGTCTTGGCCAGCATGTTGACCAGCTGAGAGGTGCGCTTCTCAGAGAAGGCTTTGATGGGTGGGTGGTCAACGGGCATGACGGTGGGTACCCAGGCCAGGTGGTAGGTGAGGACTGCAGTCAGCAGGGCAGCAAAAAACCTTGGAGAAATGGGAGAAAACACAACCAAGTGAGTCAATGCAGGAAGAGGCAGTCACCCACAGCACGTACACGGGCGAGGAACTGCCGTGCAAAGCCCCAGTGGGCTGCTCTTACTGGTTCTTGTTGATCTGCTCTATCAGGAGTGTAAACTCCTTGAGGAAGCGCTGGCACAGCTGGGTCCTCTCCAAGGTGCTGGACATCATGGCCAGCCATACGGGCTCGGCGATCCTGGGCACGGAGTACAGGCTCCAGATCGTCCCTCTATGGAAGACAAGGGGAACAGGGAAATGTCACAGGTGTCATGGTGGATGACCTTTGAATAAAGGAACCCAGAAGAAAACAGTCATCTGGATCTATGGAGCCCCTAAGGCGTTCAAAGCAGAATGTCACACAGGGGTAGGTTGCAGGGAACAGAGACACAGACAAAGAGAACTGACTTGTGGACACAGTGTGGGAAAGAGACGGGGGTGAACTGGGAAAGTAGCACTGACATATATTCACTACCAGACAGCTAGTGGGAAAAACAGACAGCTAGTGGGAAGCTGCTGTTTAGCACAGGGAGCTCAGCTCGGGGCTCTGTGATGACCTAGAGGGGTGGGACTGGGGGCGTGGGAGGGGAGCTCAAGGAGGAGGGGACATATATGTATACTAGTGGCTGAATCATGCTGTTGTACAGCAGACACTAACACAACTTTGCAAGGCAATTATACTCCAATGATAAAATGTTTGAAAAAGAAAACTAAAAATAAAATAATATGCAACAGGGGTTGGTAAACCAGGACACAATGTACAGGTCAAAACTGACCTTCATTATAAATAAAGCTTTATTGGCACACAGCCATGCTCATCATTTCCCTATTACCTTTCGGCACATTTGCACAACAGAAAAGCTGAGCAGCTGCAGCAGAGACCCCTTTTCAGGAAACGTATACTAAACACTGATGTAAAATATTCTTTATGATGCCTTGTGTCAGAATCTAGGGCAATTTTTACAGGAGAAAAAAATAGGGAAGAAAGATCAAACATGCTAGACTGAAAATGTGACCAGAGGCAACTCAACTCTCCCAATTTCTCGTCAGCACTTTCCTTCTCTGAACCAAAGCACTTTATTCACTTCAGATGAAAAAGCTACATAAATGTCTCCTCTTCACTAGATTCTTACATGGACTAACAGAATCAAATTCTTAGGACAGTACGCTGTTAGGAAACTGATGAGTCCAGTCATATCACTTTACAGATTAAGAAACCGAGGTGTAGCGGAGCTAGGTTCCTCGCAGCAGACACACTCCAATGAGGACGCCTGGTGTGGGGGCTCTGCTCCAGCCCATGTGGCTCACAGGGTCCTTCCAGTGAGCACACCGACTTAGCCTCGGCTTCCATTCCCCCCTGAGAAACCAGCTTTAAGAAGCACTGCAACAGCCCAGCTCAGCCTGTTGACCATGAATCCCACTCGCCCCCCACAGCAGGCCACTTTTCTGCCTCTGAGGCTAGGACACATCCCCTTTCCCTGGTGAATATACACGAGGCATATTTTGACCTCAGTTTGGGGCCATGTGCATCAAGGAGCTGGAACACACAGGATCCTGCCTTGGCACAAAGCAGAGCATTTCTGAGCAGGCAGGAGGGACAAGTTACAGCCACACGCACCTGGACTGTCACACGCACACGCACGCATACTGTCATCGTTTCTGAGCAGCGGTCTGCTAAAGTAAGAACAAGACCCATCCATCCACAGCGAGGCCTCTGATCCTGCGCTTTAAGAGCTGGACCTTTCGTTAAACAAGTGTGCAGACGCTCCAGCACAAGCCAGCCTGGAGTCTGCCACAGCAGTCCCAGGGCACTACACTGCAGGAGGGTCACCAGTCACCGCACTGCCACCAAAACACACAGCTGCACGTATTCCTTAAATATCTGACTTGATCTGAGAAACCCCAGATAATGAGTCATGTGTTACTGAAGTACTTCACACGTAACTCAGGGCTCAGCAAAGACTGGATGGAGACTTTGCTTCAAGCAGCATCTGAGTTTACCAGCCTTTACCTTAATCATCACAAAAACCTTCTAACGTTCTAAGAATTGTAAACATTTTTGTTCTGCAGCTAGAGAGGAACAGTTAGATTCATTCATTAGCTCGTGACTGCTTCAGAGGGGGCTTCCACTCCCCGCCCAAGAAGCTGGCCCTAAGGAGTGCTGCAACAACCCTGCTCAGCCTGGTAACCGTGAATCCCACCTGCCCCTAGAGCAGACCACCTTTCTGCCTGACACGAGGGGCAAGACCTCTAGAAAACTGGTCTCCAGGAATACAAAGGTCGCCCATTAGGAATTCACAGCAAAGATACACTAGGGCGATCATGTGATTTATGTCCTGAGGAGGACCCTCACGGGGAGGGTACCGGGGGTGCACAGGACGGTCCTGACAATCTGGGGTGTCATGCCCCTGACACACACTCTCTCCCCACTTGCGCTCTGGACGAACATCTGGACTTCAAGCTTCCGCATCTGTAAAACGGGCTAAGAGTGCTTACTCTGAGGCTTTTGTGAGATGACATGAGCCATATGAGCATGAGTTTTCTCCATTCATTCTGGTAGAGACAATCGGACCAAAGACTGTCCCTCAGGCAGTCATGAGGATGACTCGGTGCTGGTGACTGAAACTTTTTGCTCCTTTGGGCCTTAGCTTCCAAGGAAGGAGCTGCTAAGATAACCAAGAGCTGCCAGCCCCCAGGTTGGAATTTGTCCCCAACTCTGAATTCCGAGTCATGGTCTCCACGCATGTGGAGGTTCAAGGTTGCTGCTCCACAATGTCCCTTGCTGGGTTCGCCAAACGTTGCCAGCTTACCTGAACTCCCCCAGAGCTTCCATCAGACGGCTGACATAGAACTGGACACGGAGACTCGACTCTGCTATCTTCCTGCAGGAAATCATGGCCTTCGGTGGAGAGAAAAGAAGCCATTTTATGCTGAGACAACATTCCTTCGGTTTTATTCATAAGACAAGGTTACAACCCACATGGGAGGCAGTCATTCCCTTTTCCAAAGCAGTGAGCACCTGCTGACTGGCATCAGTGCGCCTAGGGATCTGTCTGCCACTGCTGCCACCAACCCACACGCCCCGGGCAAGCGATCCAGCAGAGAGAGCCCGCAGCCCTTACAGCCCCGTGGGGCCACGCACTGTACTTTCAGTACCTTTTCAATGGCACTCTTCAGCCTGTTCATGTGAGATTCAAACAGGGGGAAATGAGAAAAAAAGAAGTCCTGGAAATTCCTCTGTGCCTCTTCCTTCTCGCACAGTGAAAAGATGATGCTTATGGCAATCTTCTTTCTCCGGACTATGGCTGGGTTGGAACTGCAGGTTTCTTCGGCCAAGCTGAACGTCTCATCCATTGACCTGGAGGGAGAAGGGGTTTGAGGAGTCGCTCTGCATCAGTGGACCACAGTGAAAAAATGAGCCACGAAGCCAGGGTGACACCCTGACAGCCTATCAGGGCATGTGGTCCTCACTCAGACCACATCCCCCGCTAAGCCGTCATCTTCTGGCAGATTCTGCTGTGAAAATGAAAACCTCCACTTGATACTCAGTGTTATCCTAACATGAAAAGAAACTTCAGTGACAACTGAAAGTAATTTTAAGTGCCCTCTTATTAGACTCTTAGTCCTTTTCCCTTGGACTATGTTACATCAGACTGGTGGTATTTCAGAAGGGGTGTGAAACATCTGTTGGCTCAAAACACAGGCCCTCAGTTTTGGCTAATAGATACCGGTAGGTAAGAATCTCTGAGCAGGAAGGTCCTCTGCGGTCCACTGTATGACCAGGACATCGCATTTGGACATTAACTAGTAGCCAAGGTTTGCTTTCCCAAGATTACTAAAACTATTAGATCAAGTTACTGCTATAAATGCTGAGATTAAGCCACGCGACCTTCAACACTCTCCGGGAAACCCCCCAAGAAGAAAGAGCCCCCTCTGTTCTACTATAGTCAGCGCCTGGACCAACTTAACATTCTGTGCAAAGACTCTGCTTCTAGGATGAGAGAAGCACGAAGCCAACAAACTGAATATCAATTTGTTGTAAGGGGTGAACCTCACAAATACAGCCAATCCAGGTCTCTCCTTTATTCTGGAAAACCAGCATATGACCACGCAGCTACTAACAGCAAGAGTAAAAGAATTAAAAAAAATTTTTTTCTATAAAGACACCAAAGCAAAGGATGTGCATTCATGCTAAGTCGCTTCAGTTATGTACAACTCTTTGTGACCCTATGGACTGTAGTCCGCCAGGCTCCTCTGTCCACGGGATTCTCCAGGTGAGAATATTGGAAGGGGTAGCCATGCCCTGCTCCAGGGGATCTTCCTGCTCCAGGGACAGAACCCGCATCTATGCCTCCTGCACTGGCAGGCAGGTTCTTTACCACTAGCGCCACCTTTAGGAAGTCCCAAAGCAAATGACATCACGCTGCAAATTAAAGTGCTTCGCAGGGCACAAGGTAGGTTTGCAGTAAATCTTTCTCATTGGCCCTAGTGTTCAGCTTTGTCTGTTGCTAAGCACAGGAGGACGCTGCCTCCTCCATATCCTTTACTACAAACTACACCCCGATGGTCACGTATGCTGGCAGAACTCAAGGCAACCAGCCTCATTCCCAGTCTTTAACTTGTTATTTAGTGCTCTACTCACAGGAGATTTCGAACATACCCACAATTTTAAAAACATACACACATCAGAAGTTTTATAGTCAAGAAAGCTATCTCTTTTAAGATGAGATAAAAAAGGAAAGGAGACAGGCATCATGTTCAAACCTCAGAGGACCATGTCACTGGTGTGGCTGATAAATCAGTAAAAGAGTTCACTCACAGACACGCCAGGGGAAGGACATGGTCTCCCAGTGCTCTTGTAAATGCTAGGCATTAAAATAAACCAGCAACTGCTTTCTCTGAGAAACCCTTAGATCCTAATTATTTGCTTGGCAGAAAGAAACTGTCGAGGCGCTCTTCCGATTTTACTTAATTTCCTACAATGCTCCCTCTTCTTTTCCACAGCACCTGTCCTATAACTTTGATTCTCTGCACTAGTTTATGTGTATTCTGTAGAGGAAATTTTGAGCTTATGTTACACCAGTCCTTTCTTGAAACCCTTTCTTCTTTGTCATCTCCTACTTCCTTTTGCAAAATGCCAGTCTGCATATCTTGGTCAATGTGGTCTCTAATAATCAAACTGCAGTGGCCGTCGAGCTCTCTTCAGAAGTCTGAGTCAGCTCCAGCTGCACCCTGAAAACAGTCACCAGCTCCAGGCAGTGCAGCAGACGGTGCCACCTGCTGAATTTCTGAGAATCAGCCGCAGCTCTACAGTGTGTTGGCTCTCACTTGCTCCCCTGGACTCTAAAGCAGCTGAGTTTCATTCAGTCTGTAGTAGTCTTGGATTGGCCATGCAAACTGGAATAAATCAGGCCATGTGGTATTTATAAATATACTTTTTTTAAGCCTGGGATCAGTTTTTTTTTAATTGGAGGAAAATTGCTTTACAATGTTGTGTTGGTTTCTGCCATACGACAACTCAAATCAGTCATGATTATATAAATATCCCTCTGAGACTCCCTCCCTTTCTCATCCCACCCCTTCAGGTAATCACGGAGCGCAGGGCTAAGCCCCCCATGTTATGTCACACGGCAGCTTTCCACTAGCTATTTTACACACGCTCCTTTCTCACTCTGTCTACCTGCTCCTTCCCCTGCTATGCTCACAAGTCTGTTCTCTGAGTCTGCATCTCCATTTCTTCCGTGTAAACAGGTTCATCAGTACTATTTTTCTAGATTCCATATGTACGCATTAGTATATAATATTTATGATATTTGTTTTTCTCTTTCTGACTTACTTCACTCTGTATAACAGGTTCTTGGTTCATCCACCTCACAACAACTGACTCACATTCCTTTCTTTTTATGGCTGAGTATTGCTGTAAATATGCTTTTAAGATCAATCTACATGATAGCATGTTTCAAAGTGTTTTTCAGCATTTAACTATGCACACAAATACTTTATCATAGCTTTACCGTCAGGGCACTAGGTGAGAAACAGTCCATTTTGCAAACATGGAAACTGAGGCAGAGTGACTGACTTACTTCAGAACAGAAGCTTTTCAATGACCATGCTGCAATCAGAGCCCAGGGCTTCTGTCTGCTGGCCCTGGGTCACTGCTTGGACACTGGGAATGCCCAGGGCTCTGGCCCCACATCTGATCCGTCTGCTGGGGTCACCCAGGTGGAGCAACGAGGGGAGGGGCGGGGAGCAATCACACAGCTGACAGGCCTTCAAGTCAGGGAAGACCAAGCTACACACTGAATTGTTCTTATTTAAAAAACCAAGTAGAACCTTGTTGACACTTATGAACAGCATTTACATAATTACGAATACTTCAAGATCCTAAATGAAGCCAAAACTCTACTATTTAAGTACATCCCAGTGGCCTGCAGCTGATCTCAGGACTGCTTAGTCTAACTGCTTATGTCGCTCTGAACTTACACTGAGTCTGTGGGTTACATGGAATCTACGAAATTACCATTTCTGTAGGTCAGAGAACATCTCATCAGCAACTCTGGTTACTCCTTTTATAATTCAAGTCAGCAGCCTTTCTGGGACATTCCAGCTGCTTTTTCAGGGTTTCAACAGCCCCACTAAGCAGGGAAATCTCTGCAGCCTCTCTCCCCTACCCCTCTGCATCAGCTGGTAGACTGCCCCCTGACTCTGCCCTCCCTGTCTCCAGTCACCAAATCTCCCCATGTGGGATGGCAGGGCCCCGAGGTACAGGTGTCCACAAGCAACCAATCCTATGGACTGTGAAGATCCTCCCTGGCCACCCTGAACGCTCTCTGGAATGAAGTCTTTGCTGTGACTTTTCCCTCAGAGCAGAAGCAATCACACCTCTGGTACCCACTGTTCTCTGGTCCAACGTTAGAGACTAATCCCCACTCCCACAAGGGTGCTGCCAGAAGGGAGATGGGCGACATCCGTGTAACTGAAGGATCTTCAAGGCAGTGATGGATGCTGAGTCCCTGCAGCTCTTCCATCCTGGGTGTCAGACAGGACAAGCCCAGGGCCAGCCCAGGCTGCGCCCCCTTGCAGGGCTGCTCTCGGAAGCAGCTTGAGGTAATATTCAGTGGGTGCAATCTTGATCCCTAATTGGGTCACCTTTAACTTGTGCTAAGTGAAGTCTGATGGGGTTATGGCGCATGCACACAGATGCCAGGCAGCTGAGCACACGGGGAACATGGACGCTGGGCAGTCAGCCTGGGGCCAGGCACATACCCACAGGACCAGAACCCAGGTGCCACGAGGTCCCAAGGTGGCAAGGCTGGGACCTGGGCCCAGACTGGTGGTGGCAGCAGAGGTCACGGCTGTGGGAGAGGGAAAGGGCTTGGGCGAGACACAGTGGAGGCGGCTTCTTGTCTATCATCAGAGTCCACCCTTGTGGGGTCTGCAAAAATACTCAGCTCTTTGTCTTGAGCCCCAGGGCAGTAAATTATCACAAAGAAGGGTCTACAGTGGACAATGCAGTAAAGTATTAATACACTAGGGACTTACTAGAGTTCTTCAAAGAGTTTGTAATCTCTCATTTTGAAAACTGCAGCAACATTGTCAAGCAAATACTCACAAGCACAGAAATAGAAATCAAGTGTAGAGACTGCTGCACTGCGTAGAAAATACCCATTACTTTCTAGATGAAGCTTCAGATGATGAAATTATTAATAAGGAAGCCCATTTTAAAATTAATTTTCCATATAATTGACAGCATAGAGAACGTATAAACAGACATTCTGAATTACATGCAATGCAGAAAGACACTTCTAATTTCTTGTAAGACCTCCATAAGTTTCAGGAATTGGCAGAGGAAACATTAAAATAATCTTGTATAAATTTACATTTAGAATTGAATTCAGACATACAAAATGGATATGTGTGAAGAATAAAATCTTTAGCAAAACTTCTCCATAGGAATAATCTGATCTAGACGTACTAAAATTTGCATTTTTAAATTTTATTAAAAATTTATCTCAATGTTGTTATAATCTATACAGCTTCAGTAACTGTTACAATAAACAAAATAAGCTTTCCCCAAATAAAAACATTATCAAAAATTATATGCCATCTTGCATTTGAAAGGAGCAGCTAACACTGCTTTCAATTATGCCAACGGACATACAAATTCTGATGATCTGAACAAATGAATCTGCAGAAAAGTGAGCCAGAAAAACCTGAGTCAAGATATCGTATGAAGTATTACTACTGATTATATAAAATTACTGCATCAAAACATTTTTTTGGCAATTTATAAGTTCATGTTAATAGTCACGGATCACTATTATTCCTATTATATTTTGAAAATAAAATATTTCTAATATATTTATTTATATTTATTTATCTGGCTGTGCCAAGACTTAGTCTCAGTATGTGGGATCTAGTTCCCTGGCCAGTGATTGAATCCAGGCCCCTTGCATTGGGAGTGAGCAGTCTTAACTGCTGAACCACCAGGAAAGCCCTGAAAGTAAAATACTTTTAATGGAAAAGCCTTACACTCATTTTATAGGCTGTTCTCAAAATGCCTGGAGCGTAATTTTTTAAAAAGAAATATTAACACGTGATGTTAATTTTGGGAGAAGAGGGGTGCCGGTAGTCTGACACCCTCTACATGTCTCAGCCCCCCATCTCAGCCTGTTCTTTCAGGACCACTTCCATGAAGGTTCCCCAAGACCTCCAGAATGCTGCCTCTGTCTCCCAAGCTCCAAACCCTCTACCCTCTCTAAACATTTATCTTCTTTATACCGTTATTGACCTGTGCGTCTTCATGAACTTCTGAAATGCAGTTGTGTAGCTTACTCTTCACTCCCTCACAGACCCTATACATGCTACTCACAACTCAACTTACTAAGTCAACCGACTGTCATCTGGATTTTATAGGGACAACCATCTTCATTCCCTTTTAAGTTGTGGGTTGTATGAAGAAGAGATTGGAAGCTATTGATGTAATATCATCAAAAGTCAAAAACGTACATTTTGCAATGTAACTAAACTTTAGATCTGAAACCAACTGAAATAAAGGCAAAGGATATCTTGGTATCACCTCTACTCATAATCAAACTCATGACTGTTTAAGAATTTAAGTTTTACCAAAAAAAAAAAAGAGTATGTCACCATTCTTGGGTTCATACATTTTCAAAGACCATACTGTGTCACCATAAGCCAAGATTTATTCCAGCCTTCTCACTTACACAAGCTACTCCCGGAGGGGAGCCAGTACAAACAGAGCATGTACTCACTTTAAATCAATCAACACAGATCTATCCAGATATTCCCAGTGTCTTTCCTGGACCCTCAACTTGTAAACTTCCAGGCTGAGCTGAAGCTGAGCGGAAAGTTTCCACACTTTCCCAGGGACGGCAGGTGCACGCAGTGTCTGCAGGCACCCCCCGGCTGCCCACTTGGGTGCCCCTCGCAGCAAGGGGGACCCAGCTTACCTCCTGGGGATGATGCCGTTTTCCAAGCTTGTGGTCTGGCTCCGAAGCCAGCGGCGCTGGTAGCTGCTGGACGAGGAGGTGGAGGAGCTTGGAGATGGGAACGGTGTGATCAGAAGGCTGCTCAGGGAGGCTGCGAGAAGAAGATTGGAAAGTGAGAGTTGAACTCAAGGAGCCTGCGTGAACCTACACGGAGAGCATAAGCCCAGGATCCTAACTGTTCAGGTTCTACAGGACACACCCAGCAGGGGGAGACCGGCCTCCCTGAGACTGCTGTACTGCGGGAAAATATCCCATAAAAGGGGAAACAAGTCAAAAGGAACAGGGACCACAGACGGAGCCTTGCATCCCTGACCAGACCTCACTTACAAATGCAAACAATTACTACTCATCCACTCAGAGTACAAACTGCAGACTTCTGATACAGTGTCCCATAGAACTATTGCTGTTGCTGCCGGGTAACCAGTGCCCTACACAGTGTTTACTCACACACATTAACCTCTCTTGACTGCTTCTTCACTCTGCATTCAGAGGTGAAATCCAGGCAGAAAGGTAGTTCCTCCATACAGCACTGCCCCTCCTGCACCCCCAGCCCCAAATGTGTGGCATCTGCCCCCAGCCCTGGCCCACTGCCACTGCCTCGCTGTGAAAGAGGAATATGTGCCTGTGCGCATGTGCTCACTTGTGTCCAACTCTTTATGACCCCATGAACTGGGGTCCATCAGGCTCCTCTGCCCATGGAACTTTCCCCAAGCAAGAATACTGGAGTGGGTTGCCATTTCCTCCTCCAGGGGATCTTCCCAATCCAGGGCTTGAACCCAGGTCTCTTCCATCTCTTGTGAAAGTGGGACAACTAGTCCTAAATGTTTTTTCCGCTTGGACTACTTATTTGCCTCGAGCCTCTCTGCTTCTTCCTGTCACGTAGTATCAATGCCTCCCTAAGTAGGAGCGACACACCATCTGACTGGTCCCCCTTAGGGCAGGCAAAAGGGCTTCTTTCAAATCTCGGCTGCTGGGCGGAGCTCTGTGGGTTTGGAATGCTAGAGGAGGCAGACTTTTTCTCTTTTTACCTCCTCCAAGTTACTGGGTCAGGTAGAGAAGGGAAAGGAATGTGACAGGCAGCCACTCGACATTTTCAGACACAGGTACTGAGTTCACTCAGCCCAGTATACCATGCTCATGGACACCACTGGAAGGCAGCTTCTCCACGTGAGCCATCGTGTTTTTATTTCTACTTTCACAGGCAGATGGAAATACGCTGAGTCCCCAGCGTGAGTTCTGAAATCCTGCAAGGGTTGCCTGGCTGCGCAGCAAGCATCTGCAATGTGCCAGGCACTGTGCAGGGTACGGTGGCCCTGCATGGGGCTGACGGCTGCAAGACCAGAGAGCCCCCAGCCACAAGGGTGAGAAGCTAAGAATCTAGGCTTTCTTGTCCTAGGTTCTGTGAGCATCCATAAGACGCTCTTCTTCTGATCCAGTCAACATGCCCAGGAATGGTAGAGCTGTGGATGCCTTGCATCCAGGATGTGCCTGGGACACAATGGACAATGGACAAAGGTTTGCTGACTGTGTGGCACGTTCGCACTGAAGTGCTGCCAGGTGAGCCTGGCCTGGTTTCAGCCTTGAGGCTGGACTTGCACCTCCAACATCAAATCCCCATTTCAAGTATCAGGGAGTAAGTACTTCTATGGAGAATTCTGAAGGGGGATAGAGTTTTTCCTCAAAGTAACAGAATACTGCTTAATCAAAAAAATCCTAATTAGACATGTCTGCTCCACCCCCCAAGCTCTCAAAATCCCCTATAAGACCCAGAAGATCCTTGTTCCCTATTTCCAAATCTCAGAGTGCTTGGTCTTACGCTGAGCACATCAGCTTCTTCTTGGCAGGTGGAGGACACCACTGAGATGCAGCACTTGTATTATAAATACTTGTCCCCACCCTGTCACAAAAGCAGGATGGGATGAGCTGAGGACCACTGTCTTCTGGAAGTCACGCTCATGCTGTGTGCTCAGTCGTGTTGACTCTGTGACCCCATGGACTGTAGCCCATCAGGCTCCTCTGTCCACGGGACTCTCCAGGCAAGAACACTGGAGTGGGCTGCCATGCCCTCCTCCATGGATGTTCCTGTCCCAGGAATCAAACCCCAGTCTCCTGCGTCTCCTGCATTAGCAGCAGATTCTTTACGACTGTAGCACCTGGGAAACCCTCTGGAGTCCAACAGCTGCAAGATTCTTCTGTCCAGTAGAGGAGGAGTAAGACCCAGGCTCTCCTGCAAATCCCAGCTCTGTGGCTCGCTGGCCGGGACACCTGGGTGGTTCACTTAACCTGTCAGCTTTCTCATCCATAAAACGGGAGCAGAAAGGGATCACACCTCAGTATGTTTTGTGAGAGCTGCAACCTGCCAGTGGGTTATAAATTATTTAGCAGATCAAAACTGTTATTTTAAAAGAGAAGCATGAATGAAAATAGAGCAGAAGGCAGTGTTAACACTAATTTATGACACTTTTGTTTGTCATCTACAAAGATGTTTGTTACTGGATCATGATGTGAAATGCATCAGCGTGGGCAGCAGACAAAAGAAAGCTTTGAAAACCACCGACCTATTTCATACAGTTCCTGTGAGGATTAAACAGATCAATACATGTAAAGCACTCAGCCCAGTGCCCATACAGTAAATGTTACCAACTCACTCTCTGACAATTCTTGGAGAAGGTGGGCCAGGTAAGACATTTCAGAGTACTACTAAAAGGTCACTAATTCTGAATAGTTAATTGTGAACAGAACTGAGAACTTGTAATAGAGACATGAAAAAGAAAAGCAAAAAATTAAAATAATAAAAACCAAGGAGGATGTTCCTTTTATCCATACTATAGAATGCTGAATAATAATTGTGATAAAAACATAAGGTAAAGGGCTGGCTGAGCGTTCTCCAACATTTCCTGAAAAATATTTTGGGGCCTTCCCTGGTGGTCCAGTGGCTAAGACTCTGTGCTCCCAGTGCAGAGGGCCCAGATTCAATCCCTGGTCAGGGAACTTGATTCCACAGGCCACAGCTAAGAGTTCACATGCAGTAATGATTCCACGTGCTACAACTTAAAAAAAAAAAAAAAAAGATCTCAAGTGCCACAATTACCAACACAGCCAAATAAATAAATATTTTAAAAATGCATTTTGATATACAGTAAGATTTTTACGCAAAAGTACTGCAGTGTATATAGTCAATCATGCGTGCATGCTGCGTTGTTTCAGTCGTATCCGACCCTGTGCGACCCTGTGGACTGTAGCCCACCAGGCTCCTCTGTCCATGGGATTCTCCAGGCAAGAATACTGGAGTGGGTTGCCGTGCCCTCTTCCAGGGGATCTTTCCAACCCAGGGGTCAAACCAGCATCTCCTGGGTCTCCTGCATCGGCAGGCAGAGTCTTTACCACTGGTGCCACCTGAAACCCATAGTCAATCATACGTTTTAGCAAATGATAACAGCTACAACTCTCAGACACAAGAGCAGGCCTCATTTTGCCTTGTAACCTAACCTATTGCCATTTTCATGAGAAAAGGGTGGATTCAATCCCCATTTAGTGCATGTGGCTATGGGCTGGGCCATGGTCTACAAGGGAGTGCAGCCTGGATGCTGCTGGGGTGCTGGTCCCCATCCCCAGGGCTGCATGAGTTTCCCTGGCTGGCTCACTCACTTCACTGCGGGCCTGGCATCTCCAGGACACCAAAGAGGAGTTCCATGGGGTAGGTTCCCAGCCCACCCCATGCTTCCTGTCAGCTCCACAAGTTGGTGCCTCGGTTGTAAAACGTGCGACTTTCAGTTAAATTATTCACAGCCTCGGCTCCAGCTTTAAAAGTGCTATGTCTAACACTTCTTAATATTTTTAGTATCGCTCTTCTTTTTAGAATACTTTTATAATTAGCACAAATGCTAATGCACACAGACTGCAAAGATTTTTGGAGTTTTGCACGTGAATAAGAAAACAATTTATGCTTGCATCCCCACCCTCCTGACAGAGGGGGGCTCTTCAACATGTGTCTATTTATTCCTACAGAAATTAGCGGTAAGAAAAAAGAATACATCTATAGGCTTAAAAATGTCTACTGCTGGCTCTTCTTGACCTGTGTTGTTCAAGATATGGATTCAGCTTTATCTGGAAATATGTCTGCCATTTGGAGAGCTTACTGTATTGATGATCTGACAAAATCTGGATTCAAAGTGACAACACCCTGAAACTCTTAAATCCATTTGCTCAACTTTGAGCACTTACTAAGCTCCTGGCACCACCTGGGCCTGAGGCAGAAAGTTACAGCACAGAAAGGTCTTAACAAGCTCTGTCCTTAGAAGCCCACATGCATGGAGTAAATAAACAAGATGATATCAGACAGTGTTAAGTTCACATGATTTTCTTTAAGCAACCAGGACAAAGATTTATTCTCCAGTCAGTGGTCCGAGAACACCCTTGTGAAAATGGTACATCTCAACTAAAACTAAAATCCAGCAAGAGCCAGTCATGGAAAGGACGTATCAGACGTTCCCCAGGAAACTGACTAGATCATCTGAGTGTGTCTCTTGAAAAAAACCTGTATGTACACCTCCTCAGATATATGGGGAACATGCCCTCCCTCCCCCGACCCCATTCAAGGATCCACTGAACATCTCCTATATGCCAGGCAGGATTCAGGCTGCTGGGGATGGAACAGTCAGCGCGACACAGTAGCTGCGTCTCTGCCTCAGGGGAGCTTACTCTCCATGGGAAAAGAAACAGCAAGCAAAGATCCCCAAGGAATTACAAAACACAACCACAGTGTGGTGAGTCCACAGGGGCAAACTCAGCACTGGAAAAGGAAATGCAAACTCAAACACTCAGAAGCTGCTACAATTCCTCCAGTGGGAAGAACTGTGAGTTTGGCTGGTTGATGCCGCTGCAAATTGGAGTCATGTGCTCTCCGACCTGACAGCACCCTGGGACAGTGCAGAGGCAGGACTGCAGCAAACATCTGGGTCTAGAGTGCAGGCTTGGACTCGCCAGATAGCCCTCACTTGCAGGGGACACCTGGGCGGAGGAAGCTGCAGAAGCCCGAGTCTTCCAGCTCTTGCACAACTTGGACAGCACAGATGGGGTGTCTTTGTTTCTGGACACACTCTCGCCAAAACTCAGTTTAGTTCAGTCACTCAGTCGTGTCCAACTCTTTGTGACCCCATGAACCGCAGTACACCAGGCCTCCCTGTCCATCACCAGCTCCCAGTGTCCACCCACACCCATGTCCATTGAGTCGGTGATGCCATCCAACCATCTCATCCTCTGTCGTCCCCTTCTCTCCTCCTGCCCTCAATCTTTCCCTGCATTAGGGTCTTTTCCAATGAGTCAGCTCTTCGCATCAGGTGGCCAAAGTGTTGGAGTTTCAGCTTTAGCATCAGTCCTTCCAATAAATATTCAGAGCTACTTTCCTTTTAGATTGATTGCTTTGGTCTCCTTGTAGTCCAAGAGAGTCTTGGACTCTTCTCCAACACCACAGTTCAAAAGCATCAGTTCTTTGGTGCTCAGCTTTCTTTATAGCCCAACTCTCACATCCGTACGTGACCACTGGAAAAACCATAGCTTTGAGTAGATGAACCTTTGTTGGCAAAATGATGTCTCTGCTTTTTAATATGCTGCCTAGGTTAGTCACAACTTTCCTTCCAAGGAGTAAGCGTCTTTTAATTTCATGGCTGCAATCACCATCTGCAGTGATTTTGGAGCCCGGAAAAATAAAGTCAGCCACTGGTGGTGTCATGTGCATATCTGAGGTTATTGATATTTCTCCCGGCCATCTTGATTCCAGCTTGTGCTTCATCCAGCCCAGCGTTCCTCTCGATGAACTGTGCATATAAGTTAAATACGTAGGGTGACAATATATAGCCTTGATGTACTTCTTTTCCTATTTGGAACCAGTCTTTTGTTCCATGTCCAGTTCTAACTGTTGCTTCCTGACCTGCATACAGGTTTCTTAAGAGGCAGGTCAGGTGCTCTGGTATTCCCATCTCTTTCAGCATTTTCCAGTTGATTGTGATCCACACAGTCAAAGGCTTTGGCATACTCAATAAAGCAGAAATAGATGTTTTTTTGGGAACTCTCTTGCTTTTTTGATGATCCAGCAGATATTGGCAATTTGATCTCTGGTTTCTCTGCCTTTTCTAAAACAAGCTTGAACATCTGGAAGTTCATGTATTGCTGAAGCCTGGCTTGGAGAATTTTGAGCACTACTTTACTAACGTGTGAGATGAGTGCAATTGTGCAGTAGTCTGAGCATTCTTTTGCATTGCCTTTCTTTGGGATCGGAATGAAAACTGACCTTTTCCAGTCCTACAACAGGCTAATGTGACCAGACCTCTATTTTCTCTCCAAGCTCAGCTTGCAGACTCTCCCCTCACTGCATCCAGCCTCCCTCTGTTCCCAGTACATAGTGGTCTTTCTGCTGCCCACACACAAACTTGCAAAGCCTGTTCCCAACCCCCGGGCTCTGTCCCAGCAGCCCCCAAAGTCTAACATGCTCTCTGCTCTGGTCTTCACCAAGCAAGTTAGCAAGGCACTTAAGTCAATTGAGACTTAAGCTTCCAGGAGAGGCATTCCTTGAGCGAGCACTCTGGTGGTGACGGAAGCCTGCCTACATTTTACTGTCTTTCTCTGTCTCTTCTCTATTGAATATAAACCGCATGTCTACTTGATTACTGATCTCTCCCCACATCCAAAAAAAGTGCTTGGTGCATAAGATTCTCAAGAAAAGTTGCTTCATGATGTCTGTCTCGATCAACAAGCACAGCAGACCCAAAACATTAGAAAAAAAATTTCTAGAGAGTTCAAAACCTAAATTTGTTAAAAAGCTTCCTATGGTCAAAACTGTAGAGAGCATAAGGATTTTCTCTCCACCTCTTCATCTGAAGTCTTTTTTATGTTTGATAGGGAAGCCTAATGGCTCAGATGGTAAAGAATCTGCCTGCAATGTAGGAAATGCAGGTTCGATTCCTGGGTCAGACAGATCCCCGGAGAAAAGAATGGCAATCCACTCCAGTATGCCTGCCTGGAGAAACCCATGGACAGAGGAGCCTAGCAGGCTATAGTCCATGGGGTCAAAAAGAGTCAGACCTGACTCAGTGACTAACACTTTCACACTTTTATTTTGATGGTGGAAGTAATGATGGTAGTGGTGGTAATGGTGATGGTGGTGGAGGTGGTAATGGTGGTGGAGGTGATGATGGTGGTGGTGATGATGGCAGCAGTGATGGTGGTGGTGATGGTGATGATCATGGTGGTGGTGATGGTGATGGTGGTGGTGATGGTGCTGGTGATGGTGATGATCATGGTGGTGGTGATGGTGATGGTGGTGGTGATGGTGATGATCATGGTGGTGGTGATGGTGATGGTGGTGGTGATGGTGCTGGTGATGGTGATGATCATGGTGGTGGTGATGGTGATGGTGGTGGTGATGGTGCTGGTAATGGTGATGATCATGGTGGTGGTGATGGTGATGGTGGTGGTGATGGTGCTGGTGATGGTGATGATCATGGTGATGGTGGTGGTGATGGTGATGGTAGAAGTGTGCCTCTCAGCCTGAATCCTTTCTCTCAGTTTGATACAGTGGGTACTAAAACTAAAATAGTACAGGACAACAGCTTTTGTTGACTGTAACACTAATAGTACTTTTCTTAAGAGTTTCTCCTTATTAAACACTTGAAAAATATAAAGTTCTTTAAAGTTCAGCAGTTGTGCAATCACAGAAGAGTTGAAGTACTTAAAAGGTCAATTATTGTCTGATAGGAAGACATCTTTTTTAATAAACCAAACAAGTTAACTGGCAAATCAAATTCTCATTAAAACACATTTTAGCTCCCAAACTACAGAATTACTTTAAGACTACATACAGTCCTCAAAAGAGATACCCCTCATCCAAGGTAAGGAGCAGCAGCTGTGCTTTGCTGGAGCAGCTGTGAAGAGATACCCCACGCCCAAGGTAAGAGAAACCCAAGTAAGACGGTAGGTGTTGCAAGAGGGCATCGGAGGGCAGACACACTGAAACCATACTCACAGAAAACTAGTCAATCNCTCTACTACATATATATATGCATATATAAAATATATATTATTATAGTCCACTACACAGCCAATTGTGTTAGTTGGCTTACTTTGTTGGACTTAAACAAATTTGACTTACAAACCCGCTTTTGGAACAGAACTCGTTCATACGTCAGTGACTTGCTGTAGAGGGAATGATAGTTGAGAGTCATCTGGGACAGGAAATGCAGGCGGTGCAATGGTATTTCAGAAGGAGGCCTGGGGTCCCACTAAGGCTCTGCATCCCCTGTCGTGAGGATGTGTGGAAACCTCCAGCACCCCGAGGGCTCCTCCCTGCCACCCTGGAGTTACCTGTGACCACAACCCATCCATATGCCCTGCATGCCCACACTCACTCCAACCTCCAGTGACCATGTAGCCTCCAGGAGCACCAGCCGCAGCTCCTGGCACTCTGCTGAGGGCGACTCTCTGCAGGACTCGGGGTGAAAACAAGCCTTGGGCCCCTACCTTAAAATATCTGTCTGGTACTTTAAAGGCACTGACTCTGATCAGAAACATTTTGCTGAAAACAAGGGAGGAACTGGGGCCCTGGCATCAGGGAACACAGTGGTACTTGTCTGCTTATGGTCACAGTCGTAAGACCTGAAGCGCAAGAAAGTAAGACTGTCTGTCTACCTTTTCCAACTGTAAAATTTAAACAAAAGGACGTATATGAACCCTTTTCAGTTTGAGAATTCCAGGATGCAAAGACTGCGCAGTTGGACCAGGTCTTCTCTCTGGAACTGCAGATCAAGAGCGGGAGGCGAGTGATGACTCCCCTGAAAAGTGACAAGCAGGAGTAGTTCAAATGGTTCTGAGTAGAGAAAACAGAACTGTGCTCCCCCCAAAGAGATGGCCAGACCCTAATTCCTAGTACCTGTGGATATGACCTTGTTTGAAAACAACGTCTCTGCAGATGTCACTGAGCTGAGGCCATCCTGGACCAGGATGCGCCCCCATCCAACTACAGGTGTCCTCCTGGGAGGAGGCGACTCTGGACACAGACTCAGGAAGACGGCTCTGTGACGACAGGACAGAGGTCCGAGCTGTGGTGACAAGCCCAGGGAAGTCCAGGGATGCTGGCCCTCAGGGGGATACGATCAATAAGCAATGTCCCTGTTCTCAAGGAACTTGAAAAAGCAACCACGTGGGTCACCACAGAAAACAACAGGACCAGACAGGGCACAGACAGCAGGAGAGGAACCAGGAGACAGCCCGGAAGAGCCAGCATCTGCACCAGGGAAGGCATGAAGGGTGCAGCTGGCCAGGATGGGACGCAGTCGTGAGCAGGGGTCTTCTCGGGCCAGGAGCAGGGCACAGCCACACAGCGGAGAGGCACAGCACTCACGTGTTGGGGGACTGTAATACTTCTCTTGCAAGAGGGCCGTACAGACTTGGGAAGTTTAGGACAACCTGAGGAGGACCCTGGCTGGCTTCAAAACCACTGGGCTGAATGCCGTTTCGACCTTTGGAAAAAGTGAACGACACCATCGGACCTGTCTTAGGAGAGATCTAAAACCACCTGAGAAAACCACTTTTCAGGAACCGGAGAGGGGCCCCAACGGGCACACCAGGGTTTCTAGGAGTCAAGCCAGCAGGGACCAGGGTGCGAGGTGTCCAGTTTGCTGCAGCAATTTGTCCCCTGGGACCCACAGCTTGGGCATCTGATTCCTCCCCCACATGTTTACAGGGACCAGGCTGGAGGTGGGNCAGGAACTGGAGAGGGGCCCCAACGGGCACACCAGGGTTTCTAGGAGTCAAGCCAGCAGGGACCAGGGTGCGAGGTGTCCAGTTTGCTGCAGCAATTTGTCCCCTGGGACCCACAGCTTGGGCATCTGATTCCTCCCCCACATGTTTACAGGGACCAGGCTGGAGGTGGGCTCAGTATATCCAGTGGAACTGCAGTCTATGAGAAAAGGACACTTCGAAAATGCTCTTCCTCTGACTCTCACACGAAGAAGCAAAGATCATCAAAGAAAAGTTCACAGGCAGAGTTGACAGAGACATCTTGTGATCTCAGAATGTGGATGTCCTAAGACTCAGGTACGTAGGGACTTCCCTGGGGGCGCAATGGCTAAGAATCCGCCTGCCAATGCAGGAGACTCTGATTCGATGGCTGGTCTGAGAAGACCCCACATGCCTTGGAGCAATCAAGCCCTTGTATCTCGACTATTAAGCCTGTGATCTAGAGCCCAGGAGTCACACCTACTGAGCACGCGTGCCTAGAGCCTGTACTCTGCAACAAGACAAGCCACTCCACTGAGAAGCCCATGAAACGCAATGAACAGTAGCCCCCCTTGTTGCAACTTGCGAAAGTTCAACAGCAGCAAGACCCAGCACAGCCAAAACTAAATGAAATTAAAAAAAAAAAAAAAGAGTCCAGTAGGATAGGGAACTTTAAATGGTTCAAAAAAAGGAAAAACGAAACTATACAAAACCAACAAGGCCGACCATGACGATGACAAAGGCTGGCAAACTCTGTCCATCCGCCCAGCAGCTCCCAGCACTGGGTGCTGGCTTGGCCAGGTGCTGTGAGAGACATCGAGAAGAGAAATCAACAAGATCGGTGCCCACCTCAAAACACAATCTGAAGGGGGAAGGTCAGCGTAAAAACCAATCCGTAAATGCTGCTGTCACAGGAATACAGACAAACATCCCTAGAAGGAAGGAGAGGTTGAGTCCGCCTAGTAGGAGTGAGAAGTGGGTCCAAGTCACACATGACATGATGGGTGAAACATGGGTTACCCTTTAGGAAAGACCAAGCTCCCATCTAGTTTGGCCACTTTCACTGGAGGTGACTTTGGGAAAACGCTGACTCCAGAGCTAAGCCCTTCCAAAATGCAGCCCTCACCCGCCTCACAAAGCTATTAGGAAGACAGAGAATAAGGACTATAGTACTTGCAAAACTGTAACCGAGAATCAAAAGTGCATTCAGATACCCAATCCTTTAGCTGAGATCCTTGGGGCCAGATGTTTCAGAATTCAGGCATTTTTTTAGAAAATTCTCAAAAGACGTTTATACCACATATTATATAACAACTTCTCCAGGGTCTGAGTTGTAATCAAACCCCAACACAAAACAAATTAATATTTCACCAGTCCAAGTGGTGACTATTCAAGTGGATTATCAAGAGACAATAAATAGTCTTATATATAGTTCAGGTGGGTTCCAAAGGTTTTCTTCAGAGATCTCAGGATTCAGACTGTAGGATAAAAGGTTGTTGTCCAGTGTGATGCTTGCCATGCCTCAGGGTGGGTCAGTAGTCTCCCCACAACACCCTGGATATGAGTGGTTCCAGCAAGCTGGCAGCTGGGGAGGCTGTTGGTGGCTGGGAGCATGGTTCCCGCCAAGACAGAACTATGAATGACTACGCCGGTCATGAGCTCAAACCACAGTCTTCACCAACCAGGTTCCCACAGCAACAATAGAACGTCATAAGTCATCATGCAGCCTATTTGGGACCTACAAACAAGAGGAAAGAGAACCCTGTCCCTCCTTCCTGAGCTCAGGGTCACATCAAATAGAACTCTGAAGCAGGTGGAGTCTGTGTGGTGCCCGCAGCACCGCCACCCATAGCCCCCAGCCTGGGCCACCCTGCGTGGCCCCTGGGCGGGATGGAGCATCTGACCCCAGACAACCTCCTCAGCTCCAGCCTGGCACCCCGTCTTCCTAAGTGATGAGCTGCAGCCAGAATGACCTGTAAGCCCTCCGACTCTGACACAAACCATCTAGCAGGTGTGCAGTGTACAAAGTATAACAGGTGTCCACAGCCAGAGCAGACAAGAGAAAACAAAAGCCACCTTCGTGGACTGACCTCCATGCCTGCATGGCACCCTGGCCTTCCTCGATGGGCTCTGCACTATGATGGAGAAGCAGGCTTCTTAGCATAAACATATCTCTAACTGACAGAATGGTCCAAAAATGTTGGCGAAATATGAAGGTGAAAAGTACAAGTTCTCTCAAGGCTACAGAGACACCGAGTGGGCAGGAGTCACCGAGGGGCCCTGCTCCATCCAGCATGCCACCCGGCTGGCTTCCCAGATTCTGTTATTATTAACAGGGCTTTCTTTTTCTCCTCTTTAAAAACTTACAGAATCTCTAACCATGGCTCATATTTTCCAAAAGGGTTTCTTTAATTCTTAAAAGAGCACTAATTCTTTTTCTGTATCTAGAAGCTACAAATTATCTGTATTTTTTTTTGGGGGGGGGAAAGCTTTGCGATCTATCCCCAAGCACTCAGTATTTCCTGAGCTAATTCTCTCACGCTCGTGACAGCATAACCCAAATCATCAACATGCATCTCTGTGTTCCAGGAGGGCTGAGATGTAACTTTAAGCTCTGCTCAGAGCTACCTTGCATCAACATGATTGCATATCTTTTTCTGAATGTAAGGTTTTCCATCCTCCCCTCCATCCAGGGAAACTCTCTTCTCATAACAGGTAGGTGAATGAATTCCAAACAGTCAAGACACAGCCTCATGTATGAGTTATCCTATATGCATTTAACTTGCACATAGATAAGGAAATAATTCTTTTTCCCTAGAGGCTTCTCAAGGTCAATTTTCCTAGATTTTCAGAGGTTGAAAGTATGACTCTCCATAAGATCTTTTGTTTACAAAATGGGAAAGTCAAAATAAACAGAAACTGTCCCTATTTTGGGGTATAAAATATTCTACCTATTAAGAGATGGGTATAGGTGAGCAGGTGGGGGAGCAGTCAGAGAGTAGTGCTGAGGGCTGGGCTGTGGGGAAGAGGCCAAAATAAGGGAAAAGAGGGAGTGGCAAAGAGAGCGGGAGTCGCGGGGGGAGGGGGGGGAAGGGTGCTAACACACAGACTCACATACTCTTTGACCTAGATATCCCACTTGTAGGAATTAACCCTACAGATCAACTCGCATTGGTCCAAAACGGTTATGTACAAAAAGCGACGCACAGCAACACCACTCAGAGCAGCAAAGGACCAGAACTAAGCGTCCGTGTGGGACAGTGCGTCCCTACAACGGGGGCTACGCGGACACGACCCTGAACGGGGAGGCTTCTCAGGCAGTGACACGGTATGCATTAGGAGGCCCCTTTAACTGGAAAGAAGAAGTATCGAGTACTGTGTACAGAACGCTGCCATGTGCATTTCTAAAAGGGACGAAACTCTGAATTTCACTGTATACCCATAGAGTCTGTCTAGAAGATCTGTAACTGTGAGACTGGTGGTATCCGGAGTAGGACACTGGTGGCTGAAATAGAGAAGCAAGCGGGTCCCGCCCCAGAGGACACAGTGAGAGCCCTCCATGCTACCACCACCCATGCACCAATGTCAGGGCCACAGAGCAAGGGGTCTGCAGACCCTGGGCCGGCAGCCTGGGCGCTCGCCCTCACCCGCTGCCTCCTGCCCACGTGGCCCACCCTCTCTCTGCGCTCTCAGCATCTCCACCTGCAGAATGGGGGTGAGAGTGGTCCCCGTCTCATAAGCGCTCTTTTGAGGGTTTTCTCTGCTTATCACAGAGCCAGGCAGACTTGAGTGTGTGCAGGTAGGTGCTAAGACTTCGTGCTTTTTCAATATTTCACCGTGACTGCACTCTCTCTTGAAAAATTAAAAATAATGAAACAGGAATATAACAGGAACACTGTTTCTTTTAAAACCCATCAAAGACTCTAGTATTGTCTTAAGACAAATAGCCTTAATGACAGTTTGCTCTATCAAGCTTTTGGTAGCTGAAGCCTGAGGCAGTGGGTGAACTTCCATGGGGAAACTATCTTACTGAATTATAAGCAGTCCAATTCGGTTTCAAATATGTAGTCCGGCCTTGTGTGTGTCCAGTTGCTCAGCTGTTCTCTCTTTTGTGACCCCCTGGACTGAAGCCCACCAGGCACCTCTGTCCATGCAATTTTCCAGCCAGGAATACTGGAGTGGGTAGCCATGCCCTCCTCCAAGGGATCTTCCAGACCCAGGCATCAAACCTGTGTCTCCTGCACTGCAGGCAGATTCTTTACCACTGAGCCACTAGGGAAGCTCACAGTCTGGCCTTAGACCATGGCATTTACTGAGCTCCCTTCTCAGCATCCACAGACCACACTTTCCTGCCCCTTTTCACCTCTGCCTCCCCTGAGGACAGGACAAAGTTTCCAAGAAAGTCACGACCTCTCTCATTTATCAAACCCATTTACAGGTTTCAGTTTGCTATTACTGTTTTGACTGTATCGAATTGATTTCCACCGTATTACAAACTGTCCTTTTTCACTGCATAATCTCAAAGCCTAGAGATGCTGGTTCCAGAAGGTCTGAAGTCTGAGAAACTGAGCCTAGAAGGCCCGAGGTCTGGGTGCAGACAGGGAGGCTGCACAGCACACGAGAAATACCTGCCTAACTTCCTTCCAGAAGGTACCTGAGCTGGCCTTCACAGGTGTCTTGTGTTCTGTTTTACATAGACATTAGGAGACTTGAATAAGGTTGGAACCAGTAAGCGGCAAAGATGGAACCCAAACCAGTGTCTCCTGACCCCAAATTGTGCTCCTCCGATGCGGCTGGGTCATCAGTTCCACATCACGAGGAAACAACTCGGGGTCATGTGCTCTGCACCCTAAAACCTCCCTCTGTATTTCCATCTGAGGGTAAAAATGCACTATGTTAGAAAAATAAAAAATGCTGATGACACAGTGTTAGGACTGAACAACAGAACACAGGGTTATGTATACAGTACGACCTCGACTATGTAGAAAAATGTGATCAAGCATTTTTTAAAAGGTTCACAAAATCCAGCTCATATCAGCAGCTCTTATCACAAAGGATTAATCTCCCTAACATATAAAGACTAGTCAGAGATCAATGAAGATTTGCAAACCAAAGGAAAGGTGGGCAACGAATTCAGATAATTTACAGAAAAACAAAAATAATATGGTCTTTAAACATAGGAAAAGATGCTAATTCTCACTCTTGGAAAGAAAAAAGCAAAAAAAAAAAAAAAAAAAAACCCCAAAGGTAAGACACCCCACCCAAGAGAAATGCAGGTGGAAATAAAAATTGGTGCGACCGCAGATGGAGGGTAACTAATCACAGCTCTTAGGGTCCCCAGTGTTTATAACCTTGGACACCCAACCCCACTTCTGGAACTAAACAGACACAAACGTGTGACTGCAGTGTGTTTGATAAAAGCAGAAGACTGGAAACAAGTGGACAGGATATGGATGCGGAAAATTAAACCCCACGGAACACCAGCAGCTGCCACAGACGGTGGGTGTGTGACCACAGCCAAATCCACAGGGCAGGCTGGATCCTGGGACAGGCAGGCCGCCCTCTGCAGGGGAAGGAAGGATACAAACTGGCTTACTTCCACACAAGAGAAATGTAAAAAGAGATAGTTTATGCAAATTGAATTTTTTAAAATGTAGGAAGAAGAGGGATAGTTTTGAGCTCTGAAGGCAAAAACTCACAAGAATATTCAGTTCTCCCAGAGAAGGAGCAAGACTCGTTCATCAGAAGTGGGATTTTGCTCCATTGGTTCTGAAAGGGAGTTCCTGACCCTAGGGTCCACTCCCGGCTGTGGACAGATGTGGGATGAAGCAGACAATTGAGACCAGGAGCTGCCCCCACACCTCCTAAGCTTGGTTTTTAATTATATGGCCAAGATAGTTGATGTGCTGGCCTGGAAATGGTCAGGTGGGGAAGACAAGCCTTGCAAAAGACAGCACCGGAGTGCTGTCCTAGANACAGATGTGGGATGAAGCAGACAATTGAGACCAGGAGCTGCCCCCACACCTCCTAAGCTTGGTTTTTAATTATATGGCCAAGATAGTTGATGTGCTGGCCTGGAAATGGTCAGGTGGGGAAGACAAGCCTTGCAAAAGACAGCACCGGAGTGCTGTCCTAGAGAGAGACCGGCAGTTGGTACCTGAGGCTGGAACATGCAAGAATGACACAGAAAGGCCCTGAGTGAGGAAGGGCTTGTGGTTCATGCCTGTTGCCATGAGTCCTCTGTGACCCCATGACAGCGTGGGGAACACTGAGCCATACGGCCAAGGGGGCTGGAGAAAGGGCCCCTGCTACTTCTCACCCACCTGCCTGCTCCAGGTGGACACCCAGGACCTTTGCCTACTGTTCCTGGCATCTAAACTACCCTTTCTTCATTAAAAAAACAGTCCATATGAAAACGAGTCCAGCAATCTTTAGAAGCTCTAGTCATGAGAGCCAAAACTCTTCCATCACTGAACAAACTCCAGCTTGAAAGTGAAAGTGCTGGTTGCTCAGTCATGTTCAACTCTGTGTGACCCCATGGACTGTAGCCCGCCAGGCTCCTCTGTCCATGGAACTCTCCAGGCAAGAATACCGGAGTGGGTTGCCATGCCCTCCTCCAGGGGATCTTCTCGATTCAGGGATCAAACCCAGGTCTCCTGCATTGCAGGCAGATTCTTTACCACCTGAGTCACCAGGGAAGCCCATGACCAATAAAATATGATCCAGCACTGAAAAGGGACGAAGTGCCATTACATGCCAGGATGCAGGTGAGTCTTGAAAATACAACGGCAAGTGAAAGAAGATAACCACAAAGCATCAGACGCTGCATTACGCTGTTTACAGGAAACGTCCAGAAACAGGCAGATCTATAGAGACAGCAAATTCATCGCTGATTAGAACCATTTGTAGGGAGACTAGAGGATGATAGCTGACTTTGGTGGGTGGTTTCTTTTAAGGTTAATGAAAATGTTCCGAAGTTTTGATGTGGTGAGGACTTTACAACTCTGTGGACACAGCAAATTCACCGAAGTATAGAAAGACTTCAGATGGGTGGGTTGTATGGTACATGAATTATACCTCGATGATATGGCTGAAGACATATTAATATATCTTTTTATTTTCCTGAAAATTATTGACTGGAGATGCATCAATACAATTTTAGAGAGTTATACAGTTATAATCACAGTGTGAAAGATGCTAGAGCTTCAAACTGATCAAGTGTTCACAATACAATAATGTTTGCTGCCCTTATTCATATTTTGTTCTGTTAGGTTTTTGCTCCTACTTTGTGTATGCTGCATACACAAGCTTTATTGTGTAAAATTTTCAAAAATGACATATCACAAAATTTTAAGTGAAGAAGAATTTTTCAGTGAATTTTATGCAGGTACTTTCTCTGACTGTCTGAGTGACATATAACTAGTGTCTCAGGAAATGACAGCTCTTCAGAATATAGTTTTGATTCAGATCATGTGAATATTAGACTAACAAAATGACAAAAAACCTTAGTGATTGATTCTGATACTGAAGGTGAACAGGAAACTCACGATGCTAGAGAAGACTTTACAGGTGTGTCAGTAAAGACTTTACAGTGTGTAACTACTGAATTTAATAACTCGCAAAGTGTTAGTGAAATAACAGAATTAATTCTGGGCTGTCCAAAATAAAAATCTTTGGCTATAGCCATTAGTTTCTGCAAAAATCCCCTGGTCAGTAATGAGTTAAAAGAAAATGAGATTCTGTTTCCCCCTCCCCACCTCCAAGAATGGGGGGCAGTGGGATGCCATGCACTGCTGTTGAGAAAGGAGACGGGACACTCACTCTGGAGAACATTGAATAGAACAAGTCATAAGGCCTAAAACCTAAACTCCATTCTTCTGTAGGCGCTCACCCTATGAAATTAATGCTGACGTGCAGACAGGGACATGGTGATACGTTCATTACAGCATTGATTATAATAGTAAAATTTGTAAAAAATGAAATGCTCAGGAATCAGTTCAGTTCAGTCGCTCAGTCGTGTCCGACTCTTTGCAACCCCATGAATCGCAGCATGCCAGGCCTCCCTGTCCATCACCACCTCCCAGAGTTCACTCAGACTCACGCCCATCGAGTCCGTGATGCCATCCAGCCATCTCATCCTCGGTCGTCCCTTTCTCCTCCTGCCCCCAATTCCTCCCATAGGCTAACAGATACATAAATTGTAGCTTATTCAGAGAATGGAATGCTATACTGAATTCAGAATTAATAAAGTAGAGCTACATGGATTGATACGAATGAATCTCAAAAACATCCAGTTGTATAAAAAAATAAACTCTGAAATAATATGTACACTATGATATCCATTTTATAATGTTGAATACATGTAACCCAGTATTATTTATGGATACATCATAGCCAGTAATAGGCTTACAGGTGGCTCTAGTGGTAAAGAATCTGCCTGCCAATGCAAGAGACACAGGAGGCGCTGGTTCGATCCCCTGGTTGGGAAGATTCCCAGGAGGAAGAAATGGCAACCCACTCCCGTATTCTTACCTGGAAAATTCCATGGACACAGGAGTCTGGCGGGCTACAGTCCATGGGATCACAAAGAGTCGGACATGACTGAGCGACTGAGCATCATAGCCAGTAAACAGCAGATATGCAGAAGAATAAGAACAATCATGTTCAGATGCCAGTTACCTCTGGAAGGAAGAGGGAGATGGAGCCCCAGGAAGGAGGATACAGGAAACATCACCTGCTTCCCTAATGATCTGGTTCTTTTTAAAAAAAATTATACATGTGAAGCAAAAGTGGCAAAATGTTAAGATTTACGAAAACTGGGTCAAGGTTACACATAGGGTTAATACAGCACCGTCTGTACTTTCTGTATGATTGAAGTGTTTCATAACAAAACCAAAGTGGAAAGGGGTTTCTTTAAATGAGGAAAAAAAGAATTTGTAAGAAACTAATAAAACTGATTACTTGAATGAGATGGAAAAGAAAAAAAGAGGTGGCGAGCAAACAAGTTTCAGATAGATATTTTTCTTTTGAACTAAGTGAATATACAATCTCTGAAGACATATGGATAAAATGCTTTTCAAAACATTAAGGAAGGGACTTCCCTGGCAGTCCAGTGGGCCAAGACTCTGTGCTCCTAATGCAGGGGGCCCGGCTTCAAGCCCTGGTCAGAGAACTAGAAGCCACGTGCCGCAACTAAGGGTTTGTAGGCCACAGCTGGAGACTACATGTGCCGCTACTGGGACCCGCGCAGCCAAATAAATGAACGTTTAAATAAACCGGTGAGGAATGAATGGTGAAAACAGCAGCAACAACAAACGTTAAGGAAAGAACTCTTACTCATATCTTCTAAGAAGCGATTTAACCTATGCAAGATGTGAGGACTGAGGGTCTCCTTGTCTCTGCCTCAAGTTTCCAAGTGGAGGACAATTCTGACGAGAGGACACTTCCTACTGCTCCGTCCGTCCACGGCTCCTCTCAGGGGAGAGGAACCCACTCTGACGGCAATTTTCCTCCCTCTTTGGCACCCACCCGCCTGCAGAGCAGGCGCTGGCCTGGCCCTCAGCTCCTGGCATCAGGTGTACAGGGACTGTCCTGTGGGCCGAGGCCGGCGGGTCCCAGGATACGGGGGGCCAGGTGGGCAGGCGGCTCAGACTCGGAGGTCAACAGTCCATGGCCGCTGCTGCCACGCACGACACTGTTTCCCACTTACTAACCAATTGCTCTCTCTCAATTTTCAAATTCTGCTGTGGAAGGAAAATGGGTCTCCTTCAAATTTCCTACAAGGAACATCTCCAAGGAAAATTCTCTCACAAGGAAACTGTCAGAAATTTGAACAAAGATGGATTGTTCTCTGCATTGTAATGGTCAAAAACTAATAAATATTAATATCCACTATAGGTCACATCCAAAGTGTTTGAGGTTGTCCATTCAAGATACTTAAGAAAGTCATTAAAAACTGTCTTAAAAACATTTTAATGACATGGTGAAAGTGTCATTGTATAACACCGAGTGAAAAAACAGATTATAAATACATATAATACACACATATGGTTCAGCTGATATAATGCAGTTATATCCACCTACCAAAAAGGACTGCAAGAGAACAAATACAATTATTAATAGTAGTAAAAATCTGTAATGATAGCACTCTTGGTAAGTTGGGTTTTCATTTTTATATTTGCTTGCATTTCCTAAATGCTTTGTAATAAACTGTATTATTTTGATAATCAGAAAAAATATTTAAGAAAAATATTAAAAGTTTAGTAACAATATAAAAGAAAAAATGGAGGCATTTATAAAGAAAAGGAGAAAGCACCTAGCCTGACATGAATGCAGTCATGCTCTGTTAAATTTTAATATTTCATACACTGGCAAATTAAGTGGAATTTTAAAATAGAAAACACAGTATCATTTATATCAGCCCCAAAAAGAAATTCTTAGGTATAAATCTAACACAATATCTGTAAGATCTATAGGAGGAAAACTACAAAAACTCTAAAAAAATGAAATCAAAGGAGGGACTTCCCTGGCAGTTCAGTGGTTAGGATTCCACGCTTCTTCTGCAAGGGGCACAGGTTTAGTCCTTGGTCAGGGAACTAAGATCCCACCTGACTTGTGGTACATAAAAGAGGGAAGAAGGAGGGAGGGAGGGAAGAAGGAAGAAATTAACAAAGAAGCCAAGAAATCAAGAAACCAAAGGAGAACTAAACAGACAGGGTTGTGCACAGATAGAGAGGGTTTATTCTTCTAAACAAACATGACTCAGGACGTCAGTTCTTCCCAAGCTGACCTATAGATTCAATGAATTTCTACCAAAATCCCAACAAGTTGTTTTCTAGACATGAACAAACTGATTCTGAAGTTTGCACGAGAGGCAGAGGACCCAGAGCAGCCAACATGCCGCTGAAGGAGAAGATAAGCGCTGGAGGGATGACACTACCTGACTTGAAGCCCTACTACAGCCACAGTGACCAGGAGAGTGTGCTCCGGGGAAGAGCAGACAGACAGATCCGTAAGAAGAGCAGAGGGCACAGCTCAGAGGCACACACACTCGACCGACCTTTCACAAAGTAGCAAAGACAACAGCGGAGAGCAGGCAGTCTTTCCACAAGTGGACATCTATACGCCGAAGAAAGAATCCCAACACAGCCCTTTGATCCTCTGCAAAATTTTAACTCAAAATAGCTCACAGGCTCAAAGTGCAAAATTATAAAAATCCTAGAAGAAAACACAGGAGAAAATCTAGATGGTCCTGAGCATGGAGATGACAGCACAAAGGCACAAGCATGAAAGGAACAGGTGATAAGCTGGACCGCTTTAAGTTTAAAAGCTCTGGCCCATGAGAGACAACAACAGAAGACAAGCCTCGGACTGCGAGAAAATATTTACAAAAGACAATACTGATAAAGGATTGGGATCCATAATACACCCCAAACTCATAAAACTCAAAATAAGAAAACAAACAACCCAATTTAAAAATTGGAAAAAGACCTGAATAGACAGAGAACAAAAGACATAAGCATATGAAAAATATGCTCCACATCGTATGCCATGAGAGAAATACACACTGAAACAACGAGACAGCACCACACACCCATCAGAGTGGCCGAGAGCCGGAACACGGAAAAACAGCAAATGCTAAGAGGATGTGGAGCAACAGGAACCGTCACTCACTGCTGGTGGGAAAGCGAAATGGCACAGCCAGTCCAGAAGCTGGTGGTTTCTTACAACAAAACAAACTCTTATCTTACAACCCAGGAAGCACACGCCTTGATATTTACCCAAAGGAATAAAACATACCCACACAAAAACCGGCACATGGATGTTTACAGCAGCTTTAGTCATCCACTGTCAAAATGTGGAAGCAACCAACACATCCTTCAGTAGGTGGATGGATATATAAACTGTGTCCATCCAGAGAGTGGGACATTATTCAGCACTAAAAAGAAATGAGCTATCAAGCCATGAAAAGACATGGAGGAAACGGAAATGCAAATTACTAAGTGAAAAAAGCCAATCTGAAAAAGCGATGTACTGTTTCAATTCCAACCAAAGGACACTCTAGAAAAGGCGAGACTATAGAGACAGTGAGAAGCTTAGCGGCTGCCAGAGTTGGGGGTGGGTGATGGGTGGCAGGAATAGGCAGAGCACATTGGGCTGTCAGGGCGGTGAGGCTGCTCTGTATGAAACTATACTGATGGGTTGTTGTAGCTGTTGTTTAATCACTAAATTGTGTCTGACTCTTTGCAACCCCATAGACTATGGCCCACCAGGTTCCTCTGTCCCAGGCAAGAATGCTGGAGAGGGTAGCCATTTCCTTCTCCAGGGGATCTTCCCGACCCTGGGATCAAACCCACATCTCCTGTGCTGGCAGGTGGATTCTTCACCACTGAACCACCAGGGAAGCATATGGATGGGTACATGTCCTTATACGTTTGTCCAAACCCACAGAACGAACACCGCCAAGAGTGAACCTCAAATGCAAAGCACAGTTTGGGGTGAGGGTGATATGTCAATTACAGGATTCTCAGCTGAAACACACATACCACCCTGGTGTCAGATGCTGAGAGCAGGGGAGGTATGAGTGTGGGGCAGGGAGGAGACAGGGGCTCTGTCCTTCAGGCTTAATTTTTCAATGAACCTAAAACTGCTCTGAAACACAGTCCATCTTAAAAAAAAAATCAACGTTCAAGGGGACTTCGAAATGTAGGTGCTTTGAGTAATAAGGACTGGTTTTAAACTTTGCTATAGGATTGTTCTCTGAGGATCATTTAGTCTGCTAGAGAATCTCCTGTGACAATGAGAACCAAGGACACGTTATTTGAGTGTTAGATGCAGCCACTGAAGGTCTCTGTCCCTGCTCAGCAGAAGTGCAGGCCACCTCCCCTGGGGCCTGTCCATGCTCAGCAGCACCCCCCAGTCCTCCACCAGCTGTCGTAAAAGCAGTTGACACTGAGGCAGTAGTCACTGCCTGGAGAGAACCACGGTTAGATACAAAGAAGAGAGGCTCCAATAGCAGGAATGTTTGTTATCAAGGAAAGGCCAGTGGGTAAGACTCTGGGGGAGGGGCAGCCCCCGCCTCCCGCCCACGGCATGTGCGCAGCTGCAGCCTAGACCGCCAGCACACCTGCGCCCATTCATCGCCCCATGGAGGACCACATGCCATCTGCATCCCTTGGGCACAGGGTTTAGGGTGCATGCCACGNAACGGTGAGGAAGGGGTGGGGTTCCAGATCCACAGCACAGACTCCCTCTGATGGGGTAACTCCTTCCCTCCCTGGTGTCTTTCCCACACCCAGGAATGACCGAAAGCAAGCCTTCCCATCAGGGCTTCTTGAAGGGTGGTCCCCAGCAGGAGACACCATAAAAGTTACAGGAGGCTGGTAAACTCTGCTTCCTGATCCAGGCACTGCTACTGTGAACACGCAGCAGGCAGATCTTGTACACTTTTCATCTGTACATTCTCATTCAACGTGGACTTGTTTAAAAAGGCCTCCAACAGGCACATGAAAAGATGCTCCATATTGCTAATTATTGAGAAATGGAAATAAACATTATAATGAGGTATCACCTCACATTGGTCTGAATGACCATCATAAAAAGTCTACAAATAACAAACGCTGGAGAGGGTATGGAGAAGAAGGAAACCTCCTACGCTGTTAGTGGGAATGAAAAATTGCTGCAGCCACTCTGGAGAACAGTATGGAGGATCCTGAAAATCTAAAAACAGAACCACCATGTGAGCCACCAGTCCCACTCCTGGGCATCTATCTAGAGATAACTCTAATTTGAAAAGATGCATGCACCCCAATATATATAGCAGCACTATTCGCAACAGCTGAGACATGGGAGCAACCTAAATGTCCATCAACAGATGGATGGATGAACAAGATACGGTACATATGTACAATGGAACACTACTCAACCATAACAAAGAATGAAATGATGTCAACTGCAGCAACACGGATGAACCGAGAGATTATCACACTAAATGAAGTGAGTCAGAGAATGACAGATATCGTAGGATATCGTGTACGTGTAAAATCTAAAATATGACAAAAATGAACTTATCTGTGAAGCAGAGACGGACTAACAGACACAGAAAATACACTTGTGGTTACCAAAGGGGAAAAGGGATGGGGGAGGGATAGATTAAGAGTCTGGGATTAATAGAAGCACACTATGATATATAAAACAGATAAACAAGAACCTTTCATATAGCACAGAGAGCTCTAGTCGATATTTTGCAATAATCTATAAAGGAAAAGAATCTGAAGATGAATATATACATACGTATGTATAACTGAATCACTTCACTGTATACCTGAAATCTTCACAACACAGTAAATCACCTACTTTTCATTAAATAAAAAAAATTCATTGAAGAATCAAGTTTGAAAAAAAAAAAAAAAAGGCACCTGCTGGGCTAGAGGACATGGACTCAAGTAAGGGAGTGAGGCAGTGTGCTTTTGGGAAACAGGCTCTGAAGACAGATGCAGGGTGGAGACCATGTCCCTCAGTGCTCAGCCGTTTGAGCCTACGCACGTCCTTAGGACAGCAGTCAGCCCACAGCCCCACCCTAACACCACAGAAGCCCCCCGGACAAGCCTGTGCTGAGGAAGGCCGGCAGACCACAGACAGACGCTGGGACGGGCGACTCGCTGGCTGCTCAGTCTCACGACGCCACGTGCCAAGCACAGCTCTAGCAGCATTCCGTCAGTCGTGGAGTGGGCAGCACTGATCTCTCTAGCAGACAGGAAGAACGGAGTGCAGACGGGCCGAGGGACCAGGCTCACCGTGGGGAGCACGTCCGGGCCGGGCCGGGCCTTGAGGCCTCCCCGCCAGTGACAGGAGAGCCACACCACTCACACCACCTGAGGACCGACCGGGGACGAGCAGGAGGTCCGGCAGCTGGATGTCACTGGCTCATCAGTCAAGCCCAAGTCTCTCCTCCAGGATCAACCAAAGGCTACTGACAGATACAGCTTCTCACTACCTCTGTCCTCGGTGGGGCTGGGGTTCGTTCCGTGCACCACGGTGGCCAGGTCTCTCGTGGGGCCCCTTGCCTGCCATGAACTGCCCTGCTCTCCTGACCATGCCCAGCTGAGGCTGTGACTCCTACACAGAGGGCCTTTTTGATCCATACAAAGTAAAGTGAAACAGACAATAAAATCAACCCACACGACTGCTTTGATTTAAAATGAGGAAGCACCTGCGNCCTTGCCTGCCATGAACTGCCCTGCTCTCCTGACCATGCCCAGCTGAGGCTGTGACTCCTACACAGAGGGCCTTTTTGATCCATACAAAGTAAAGTGAAACAGACAATAAAATCAACCCACACGACTGCTTTGATTTAAAATGAGGAAGCACCTGCGAGAGAATGGAGCTTTCTGATTCAGATAAAGTTACTTGAGAGTTGATGGTGATGTGTGGTGCTAATCACGATCCAGGTTACTACCCTTCCCGTTTCCAGGATGAGGCACTGAAAGGGCTCTCCGGACTTTCCTGGTGCTTTAGTGGATAAGAATCTGCCTGCCAGTGCAGGGGACATGGGTTTGACCCCCGATCCAGGAAGATCCTACATGCCACAGAGCAGCTAAGCCCATGCTCTCGAGCCTGTGCTCCGCAACGACAGAAGCCTCCGCCATGAGAAGCCCAAACACCGCCACGAGGAGTAGCCCCACTCACAGTAACTAGAGAAAGCCCCCCCACAGCAATGAAGTCCCAGCACAGCCAAAATTCGGCCAATCAATAAAAGGCTCTCAGCAACTGAAAGAATGAGTGCATCTCCTGTCTTCAGGAAATCTGAAACAGAGAAAACCCCTTATGCTATAAAGCTACAATACAAAATGGTGTACGCTCTTTGATAAGTACTGTGCTTTTCAAAAGCCAGAAGTAGACGTAAGGACAAGAAAGAAACGTCAGAATGTCTTTGCATAGCAGGACTTAACACGCTTTTCCTTTTAAAATTCTCTATTTTCCACTTTTCGACAATAGCTATGCATTATTTACAAACCATGGGTAAAGAGATTTGTTTTTAAATTCTTGCTGCCAAGCCAGTAATGATCACTTGACTTCTTTGTTCTGTAGGCTTTATGGTAAGGAAATTGTCAGAGTCCAAACAATTTCAGGCAGCTGGAAGGAAAAGCAAAGCACGCCCCCTGTGTGCTCTGAACATAGACTGCTATGTTCCTCACAGTTTTTCCTTCAGTGATTGCTATCATTAATACCTACACGAAACAGCAGAGGCAGAGAGTTGCAGCTACAGGCTCTGTTAAAACATCTAACTAAAAACAAGACCCCTCAATTTCCCTTCATTTCCCTAGGTACTCAGCTTAGTACCTAGTAGCAACACAACATGCATAACAATGAAAATTTTTTAACAAAATCACTGACATTTTATTTGAGTTAGTCTTAAATTGATAGTTTAACTTGTTTCACAATATTAATAGTTTAGCTTTTTTCACAATATTAAGATGCCCCAAGGAACTACATATATTTTTCTGCTAAACATTTTTTGGAGTTATTCTAAAGCATTTTCTATTTCTGTTCCAAGTGCTGTTAGATTTCATTGTCCTCTCCTGTTCTTACCTTATGAAAGTTTTTAAATAGCTAAGAGTTGGACACGACTGAGCAACTTCACTTTCACTTTTCACTTTCATGCATTGGAGAAGGAAACGGCAACCCACTCCAGTGTCCTTGCCTGGAGAATCCCAGGGACGGGGGAACCTGGTGGGCTGCCGTCTATGGGCTTGCACAGAGTAGGACACGACTGAAGCAACTTAGCAGCAGTAACAATCTTTCAGTACATTCTCATAAATAGACTGGGACTGGTATCTGCAATTGGATATATCTTCTGGAATATAATTATATTATATAGAACATCTTCTGCAAATAGTTCAATGTTTTCCTGTCTTGTTTCCAATGTTCCTTGCTCCTCATTTCTTTTTCATTTATTTTTAATTGGAGGATAATTCCTTTACAATGTTGTGGTTTCTGCTGTACAGCAACGTGAATCAGCTACAAATATACATACAACTATATTCCCTCCCACCCCCTGCCACCCCAAGAGGATGACACATTTTTAAAAAGAAGTGCTATTCAAAGGCTATGTACCTAACCAAGTACAAGATGCTGACAACATAAAGATAAGGAAAGGAGAGACGAGACTCCAGGAGACCCCTAAGGTAGTAAGTGAAAAGTCTTCTCTGAGGAGGAGGGTTATAGCAAGGCTGGGGCTCTCACTGCTTCATATCTCAGCTTTTACCAGGAGAAGAGGTGGCCAGGCCATGCGCACTAATGCCAGGTTGGAAGCCTCTCTGGGATGGCTCTCTACCCGCAAGGAGTACTGCTTGTCGTTTCATCCCTGAGAAATGATTTCTTTCTTTCTGGAATCAGCTAGATAACCTGTAATTTAGATAAAACTTTTTAAAGCTCCAATATAAGACCTCAATCTACAATCCTTTTTCCCTATGACTTCCCAACACCCACCACATGCTATTCCTTTGCAAACTTCCAGAAGCTGGAAACATATTAGCGAAGATTACACAACTTGTAAAGTTTAACTCTGATTTCGGGTCAGGCTGTCACTGGTGTGTGGACCTGAGCAAAGTGTTGGCAGCCCAGGGTTGGGAAAGAGGTAAAGGCCTGAGCCCCGGGGTTGGGCCACTGGCTCAGTATCATTCTGCCCAAAGCATGTGACCGGGCATATGGGCAGCTGCAGGAATTCCTGCCCAGCACGGTGGCTCATTCCACCTATCTGACTGAAACCAGCTCTGCGGGACAGTTTTCAGGGCTCCCTCCCATCTCTCTGTCAACACTGGCGCAATTCTTACCTAAACTGTGTAACTCAAGAGAAACAAGTCTCAAAAAATACCTAGGAAAGGACTTGCATCTATGTTCCTCTCCTTTCCATCTGAACATAATGCTGAACTTTTCTGTTGACGCTTTGAAGCAGATGCTGGGTTGCTCAGAGTACAAGCCCTGAGTCTGCCAGGACTATTGCAACAGCTTTCTTACCAGCATCCCTCTCATTCTTGGCAGGTTACATATCCATTCAGTGCAAAATAAAGGTCATGAGAGTTATTCAAGGAAATCTACTAGAGGTTAGGCTAAGAGTTACCTTAGTGACTATGGGCTCCCAATGCAGGGGACTCGCATTCGATCCCTGGTCAGGGAACTAGATCTCACATGCCACAACTAAGAGTTCTCATGCCACAACCAAAAAATCCCACACGCCACAGGAGGATTAAAGACCCCAGGTGCTGCCATTAAGACCCAGCGCAGCCAGATAAAGAAATATATTTTTTAAAAAGAGTTAACTTAGTGACAGAAGGTGCTTCTCGCCGACTCTTTGGTTTGGTTGGCCAGAAATGAAACAGCGATACTGTTAACAGAGCTAAAATGAAATGCTTCTCACGTAATTGGATCGCTGGCAAGTTACACGCACAAGCCTCCTCAAGTGCTCTGAGAGTTCTACCAGCTGCCGACTAAGAGGGCTGCTTGGCAGTCGACAGAAGTCAATTATGAGGAGAGAGCTGGACAAAGGCTGTCAGCTCTGACTCAGCAGCCTCTCGTTCCTCTGAGTCAGCTCCTCATGACGAGCTGGGGACCAGGACCCAAGAGGCATGGCAGCTGGACCATCTCACGAGGTCAGGTCTGCAGGGCAGAGGGCTGTGCTTAGCTGCGGTCTCGTCACTCTGGGCCACAGGACTCTGTGAGCTTGTCTTCTTAGCTGGAAATAATGGTGATGCTAACCCTCACTCTACTCCTAGGAAGGTGGCTAGGGATGCTTACTGTACCGCTCAGATGGATGTGGGGTGTCCTACTTTCTACATGCCTGCCCAAGAGCACTCACTGTCCTGTCTGGGCGGCTAAGCTCATGGATGACTGCATTGTATTATTCAACATGAAGCAAAGATGAATAACTGTGGCCACAATGACATCTGGTAAATCATAGTTTTATCCAAGAAAGTCAGTTGCCTTCCCAAACAGGGCCAATTCCCTGAAAGCTGCAGGCGATTAAGCCTTCCAAAGCAACTCACTGCAGAACCCCTTGGGAACGATAAACTCTAGAAGAAATTAGTGTAACAGCTAGAAAATGAAATCTATGATTAATTAGCTTTGAAGGGAACATAAGCCATTCTTTCTTCCCTGGATCAAGTCCTTTTCCACCTCCTAGGTCCCTCCAACCACACAGACCACCCCTCCTAACAGAGTCAAATCCAGCAAAAGCTTTTAGGACCCAAACCAAGGACCATCTATCCTGTAAACGCTCCCCATAAGGACCCTTTTCCTAAGGATACTTCAACAACCACACAGGAAGACAGGACGGACTCAGTGACATACCCCCGAAAGAGGCGATCTGCTTCCAACAGCTCAGAATTTCTCCCATAACCTTGCTGCAACTAACCCTCAGCTGCACTGTGAAGCACAGCCCCTGCATCTCACACAGGTAACAGTCACAGTACAGGACAAGAGGCTCCAGCAGTGCGCAGTCCCCATCAGGAACTCACAGGCAAGTGGTGCTTACACAAGTAACCTTGGATCTGCATTAGCTGTTAAGAGTCAGGTATTACTCTCTCCTCCTCCCATGCATTAGGATATTAACACTGGCCACTAACTTCCAAACCAGGTGAGGAACTCTTTGAGAATGTGAACAGCAACATTTCGTTTCTTTTGTGTTTTACTTGTGGAGCTAAGCTCACACTCAGCATGGAGAAGGCAGCTGGTAAGCGCTTCTGAAGTTGGAAATAACCTCTTTTCTGTCGGATTCACTGAGGCTACCTCACATACCACTGTTCATACAGGTTCTGAAAACAGTCACTTTCTCGGGGACAAGAAAACCTCATTATGGCTCAAAGCAGCACAGAGTCGGGTGTTTCTATGAAAAATAATCACACATTTATGGGACCTCCCCAGTGGTCTGGTGGTTAAGAATCTGCCTTCCAGTGCAGGAGAAACGGGTTGCATCCTTGTTCGGGGAACTAAGATCCCACATGCCGAGGAGCACCTAAGCCTGCGAGCCCCAACAACAGAGACACCCATGAGCTGCAACAAGGATTCTGCATGCCACAGCTGAGACCCAAAGCAGACAAATGGTAAGTAAATAACCGGGTAAATAATTTTCAAAGTCAAAAATAAAGGCTTTCAAGAATAATTACACATTTAAAAATCTGACTAAACTTCAGTAGTCCACAACACAAGACAACACTAACCTTTACGTTAGTTCCTAAAGATTATGTCAGTTACGGTGCATCTAGTACAGCTGTCATGAATCTTCACTGTTACACAGAATTATGCAAGAATCTCCACAAAGAAAGAACACATTTCTCAGGGAGAAGTTTTCCCTACCAGAGAGATTTTTTGGTACTCACGACTGTACTCCTTTTGTTTCCAATAGCTATACTCTTCCACAGAAGAGTGTACAACTTCCACGGAATTAACAAACACAAGTGGACCCAAGAATCTGGTCTTTATAAGTAGTACCACTGAACAGTGCTTTCAAATTATGTCCGAGAAATTCAGAGGGAGCAATGAAACACTGTCCTATAGAAATTTACAGAAGCTGGGCTTCCCTGGTGGCTCAGATGGTAAAGCGTCTGCCTGCAGTGTGGGAGACCCAGGTTCAATTCCTGGGTCAGGAAGATCCCCTGGAGAAGGAAATGGCAACCCACTCCAGTACGCTTGCCTGGAAAATCCATGGACAGAGGAACCTGGTAGGCTACAGTCCATGCGGTCGCAAAGAGTCGGACACTACTGAGCGACTTCACTTTCACTTTTCACATATGTAATTTAAAATTTTCTAAGACTCACATTTCAAAAAAGCACAAAAGGAACAGATGAACTGAATTCAATAATCCACCCTGTCCCTGGACTCCACAGTCTCCATTCAGGCTGGCCCCATGACCGGTGGTGTGCATGTTGTCTGACCAGCCACTCCTCCAACTCCAACCCTGAGAAAAGGCAAGAAACCTAGTCCAAAACACAGGGCATTTGGAAGGCCAGGCTCATGCAGGAACCTCTGAGACCATCAGAGGAAGCCATTCACCCCCACCCCTTGCAAGAGAACTGAGAGCAGCTGGTACCGCTGTACGAACCACAGTGTGCCCACCCCCAGCCTCCACCCAGACGGTCACAGGACGAGGGAACTGGGAACTGCAGGGCCATGGGTGCTGGGCGAGCGTGAAGGAAACTGGTAGTGTGAGCTCAGCCTGCTCTGCAGAAGATGGGGCACCCTGTGACCTGGTCCACATTTGCTCACCACCCTCCTCCCCCCTCCCTGAATATAACCCATAAACCTGGCTGATTTTGGCTCCTCGTCCTGTGCAGGTGCAAAGAGGGCGGGGCTTGTAAACCAGAACAGCACACCTGTCTATTTGGGGAAAACTGGTCACTCATCAGACACTTGCAGCAGTCTCTGCACACCCGTGTCTACACCCACACTTTCCAGTTTCCTCATCTCATCTCAGAGTGCACGGAGTCTCAGGGAATGATGTTCCCACCACCCCTGCCCAGCTGGGGCTCTGCCTCCTCTGGCAGCCTTGCGTCTGCCCTGCAGTTTCCCAGGAGCCTGTGCCTGTAGCCCTGTCCTTACAGCTCCCCCGTTCCCCAGGCCTGCCCTTGGACGATGGCATCTTCCAGGGTCTCCCTGTGCAAGCCCCATCTGGGCTTTACTGTTTTATCCTTCAAGCCCTGCAAAGCCATGGCTCTGACACCACCTCATCAATCCAACTCATTCTAGAATCTGGGGCCCATTTTCCACCTCTCGATGTGGGAGACCGGTCATTCATGGTGCCTGAGCTCTATACAGGCTCCACGAAGACTGAATCGGTTAATGACGAACAGCTGCTTTTAGGAGAAATACAGGGTTAGGTGCCTGCATACCTCTGGCCACAAGATTTCCATCAACTGATTAGTATCGAACTTTACTTTGCGTGTGTTTCTGCTATTTAATATATACTGAACCCACAACCGACAGCACCAGAGCTCGCGCCTGTGCGCAGCTCACCTAACACAGAGTTTCTCCATCAGGCACATCAAAGCCGGCCTGCCTGAGGACTCGAGACAGCGCTCAGGCACAATGCACATGTGCCATTTCGAACAGCAGCATCACCAATGAAAAGCACAAAACTGCAAAAGAAAAAGCCCCACCTGGACTCTCTCGACTGCACACTTCATGTGCCTGCAGTACGAGAGCAGGCAGGACAGGCAAGCGCTGCTTCATTTGCCCTCAGCAGGGGACGCACACACCGGGCAGCTGCAGGCAGGATTCTGCCACCCTGCCTGCGTCCCCAGACAACCAGAAAAACACCCTGAGCCCTGATCTGAAGGCTCTGAGCAAGTTTTGGTAGGCAGGCGAGCCTGCACACATGGAATCCAAGAGCGATGAGGAGCGACTGTCCTGGTACCCGATGTGGTTTCCATGGCCACCCCCTCTGCGCCCCACAAGCTCCAGAGGCAGCTCGTGTCTCAGTCCTCTGTGCATCCCCGGGACTAGCCGGGTGTGGGGCGAATGCTTGTTAACTAGAGCCCAGCCCACACTCACCTGTGCCTCCTCTACTGGAAGGAAAAGACTGGAAGGCCCTGCTGTCTGGGTCTCAGTGTCTTCTGTCACCTGCTCAGGCCCCATCAGAGCCCCCCATCCACCCACACAGCTTTCATCACTTGCAGCGCTTCTGCGTAAGGCACCCAGAGAGAAGGGAGGTGACAGACGTTTGCAGCCCTCACTCCACACAGCATGGTGTGGGGGCGTGTGGCACACAGAGTGTCAAGATCTCTACCAAGGTCATGTGCCAAGTGGGGCTAGGAGGCCCGGTGCCCGGTGAACCCACAGGAGGCAGTGACCTTCCAAAAGCATTTCCTGCATCTGAATCGTCACGGCCTACAATTAGCAAAATTCCTCGTATCGCAAACATACAAACATAAGAACTCCTTACAGGTTCTCAATGCGAAAGAAACGTCTGAAGCCTGGGGTATCTATGGGTCCCAAAAAGTAAAACAAAGTTAGCAAGGGGACTAGAAGCAACGCAGCATGAGGGGCTGGGGAGAAACCACAAAGTCCTGCGGAAAACGCCAAGTCCCAGGCCACTGCTGTGGCCCACCTAATGCTCACCCCCAGCCCCTCCAGCCCCAAGTCAGGTCTGCAGGGAACGATCCATAGTGAACGCATTCAGATCATGAGAACTCGGCTTTTACTTTTAGACAATCATCCGCAGATAAGATGGAAGGACAACAAAAATTTTAAAATTATGAGCTTAAGCATCAAAATGGCTTAAATATATATATTCTGTATCTAACTCTTCAAATGGAAAGATAAAAAACCTAAAAAAGTGCTTGAAAGAAAAAACCCCTTGAAAAACGAAGGCACCTACCAAGCTTAGAGACCTTGGGCCATGTAAGAGTTGTTTACTGGGTGCTTCCGTGAGGCCCCAGTCTCTGCTCTCTGGCACACTGTGAATTCCTGTTACATCTGTTACAACAGAACCTGCGGAATAAACCTCCATGGACTGAACAGCTCGAGAGCAGGATGTACCTCGTTCACTCCTGTACTCTAACCCTTCACCGTACCTGAATACGGAAGACGAGGAACAGACATGAAGCTTGCTCCTGAGTTAACTTTTAGAGTTCGGAACACACACAGAGGCATCATCATACAGAGTGGTCAGGGCACCTGGTCATCTTACAAACCCAGGTCACCCTAAGATATACCCATTATTCTGATAAACGCACAAACTAGCTGTTTTTCATAACAGAATAGCATCTTTAACATCTTAACTATGTGAAAATGACTTCTGAGTGGTAAGAGCCTATTTCCCTCCCTCTCTCTCTCCCTCTCTCTCTCTCTCTCTCTCACACACAGGCTCTAGTGATTGCTACACATCCCACCTTGCTTTCTTTGGAAAGAACCAGGCCCCCGTATGAACAAACTGTAAGCAGTGTACACGCACTGGATGCATCCACAGGACAGTGGAGTGCATGGCCCACCGCTAAAGCTGATTATTACCGCCGGTCCACCAGGGCAGAGCAGGTGGAAGAAGGCTAGAGCCTGTCCTCCAAGTGACTGCCCTGGAAGCCCTGTCTGGAGTCAGTCTTTGCTGTTCACCACTGAGCCTTGAAGATCCAATATGCCTTACAGCAATTAATCATGGGCCAGACCTCCAAAGGCCTTGAACAAAGGAATCATGGCAGACCAGCGAGCCCCCCTCTCCCCCTAAGAAAGGCTCTCTGTGCACCGAGAACACCAGTGGGGCTGCCACGGGAACTATCACCACCCCTGGAGCTGAAAACGCTTCTCTCTCGTTACTTCCATCCAGAAACTCTTCTCCTTTTTGCATAAGCTTTCCCTTTGCATTGCTTTCATTGCTGACTAAAGTCAAGTGGCTTCTGGGCTCTATGAGCACCTGACAACTGACAGAAGCTGAAAGCGAGAAATCCTACAAGTTGGACGGGGCAGCCGTGACTCCACGAAGCACACCCAGCCCTGATGCTTCTCTCAGACCCCACAGTAACCTCGGCTTCGAGGACACAGCCCCTCTCCCAGAGGCCTGTCCGTGTGCACCGCCTCTTCCTCAGGGAGCAGGGGCCCAAAACAGCAAAGTCCCAAGCCCAGAAGCTCTCAAAGAATCCCAGCCCCAACCAGGAGCTGGTCTTTTTTTTCTATCTTAGCTGGTCTTTTCTCTCCCCATCCAAAGCTACCAATAAATGCTAAGACGATCTTCACAAAAGGGAAGGAAAGCTGAGGTCAAAGGCATTAGACAGACAGGGCTGTTGCTTATTTACTGATTTCCTGAGGGCCTACGAATGTACAAATGCGCTGGGCACTGGCCTCCCCACCCCCCATTACCCCATAAAGGGCATGAACTACCCACGGGTGCAGCATGCCCCCTTGACCCTGCGGGGTCACGGCAGAATCTGGCACAGGAAACCACCGCCCAATGGGATGGGGTGCTGAGCGTGGTGATGGGCACGACGTGGCAGAGCTGTGCTGTCCCCTGGGGTGGTGGTCAGAGCACTTACCAGGGACCAGGCATGGCTCTCACCCTCCAAGGGCAGCCCCATCTGAGTCTCATGGCTGCGCCACGAAGCGGTTGTGCCGGTCCCACCAGGCCAGCAAGGAAACCGCAGCCCAGCACAGCAAGGCTCAGGAAAGCACCAAGAACACCCAGCTGTGTGGCGGCGGCAGCGTCGGTGCCACAGAGCCAAAGCCAGGCTGTGGAGCCCACGGCCCTGCACTGGGCAGGAGCCCGCGGCTGAGAGGTGGAGGCAGGAGGCCAGGTCCGCCAAGGAGAGCTTTACAAAGAGAACGCTCGAAAGTGCTGGAGGAACCGAGACAGGTTCACTCTGACTGGGGTAAGAAGGGTGGGGGCAGGGGGATAACGAGGAGAAGCAGGACCAGCCCAGCCACACCCAGAAATATAGGCCTGAATCTGAAAAGTCACATGTTAACAGCTTGGAGCACCTCAATACCAGAAAAGAGCACACATCTCACGTTAAAGGATACACAAAAGAATACCTAGCCAAGACAATTAAAAAACATAAAAAGTATTTTAGTTACAAATTCATAACAATTTTTAACAAGTGCAAAGCAAGGGTATGGAGAGAAGGCAACCCTCCTACACTGCTGGTGGGAATGTAAATTGGTACAGCCACTGTGGAGGACAGTATGTAGGTTCTTTAAAAAATTAGAAAAAAAAAACCAGATCTACCGTCTATCCCCACATCTAATCCTACTCCTGGGCACATATCCAAAGAAAATCAAAATTCAGAAGGATGCATGCACCACAGTGTTCACAGCAGCACTGTTTACAACAGCCAAGACATGGAAACAACCTACATGTCTGTCAAGAGGACTGGATAAAGAAGATATGGTACACATATACAATGGAATATTGCGCAGCCATAAAAAG
>SJYA01002341.1:524784-534945 GCA_006410615.1 Neotragus moschatus | reverse complement strand
AACATGATATATATTTAGTATTTTATGTATTTGGTGATATATTAAATATGCATTAATATATTTTATATATTGTTTTAAAATACTTAATTATATTAATAAAGTCCTCATAATCATTTAATCATCATATAATATCCTATGAAGCTAACATCACAATTTAGCTACTTTTCAGCTGTTAGACAACAATCATAATTCTTTTTAGATTGTTATCATTATAAGAATCATGCTTAAAGAACATCTCCAGGTATGAAATTTTTTTTTGGTGTTTCTTTTTAACACCTTCACGCCGAGAACATTTTTCTTTTAAATACTTCAGGCCCCAAAGCACAAGCTAGACAGAGTCATAACTCCCAGGCAGAACGTGCAGTGCACCCAGGGGCACGGTTTCTTCAGGGCACTCTCAATCGCCTGCACTAGCCAGCTGCTCCAGTGTTACACACAGTCACACAGCTAGGAGCGTAGGCAGGTGCAGCATCTCTGGAGAGCGATTTAGCAGAAATTCCACCCTGGATCCTAACCCTAGAAACATACTTGAGCCTCTGCATAAACATCTTCTGACCAAGACGTTCACCATCTCTAATTAAAAAAGAAGATTGAAAATAATCTAAACATTCATCAGTAGAGGGCCGTGTACTTGATTGCACACTAAAAGTACCAGAGTAGGGTGTTCATAAAGACAAACCACAGACAACCAGGGTTAGTGAAATTGGAATCTCGGAGAATGGTCTGGGCATTTAAATCTTTCTGGTGCCCTGTAATGTCCAGCCAGACTGGAGAACCACTGGGTTAAATAAAGCCTTCTATGTGCATTCAGCCAGCGGAAACTAAGCGGGTATTGGCGACATGCTGGACGGTGTGTATAGCAACTACCGTTTCTGTGAATGAAAGGGGATGTTTTTCCTTGTGTCTGCACAGAATATTTCCAGAAGCATAAACTAAAATAAACTGGTATAATAAGGGTAGCCTGGACTTCCCTGGTGGCTCAGTGGTAAAGAATCCACCTGCCAGTGCAGGAGACACACGGGTGTGATTCCTGGTCTGGGAAGATTCCGCATGCCAAGGACCAACTAAGCACATGTGTCACAGCTACTGAGCCTGTGCAGCTAGAGTCCAGGAATCCACACACTGAGCCCACGTGCTGCAACTACTGAATCCAGAGCACCCTGGAGCCCATGCTCTGCAACAGAAAAGTCACCGCAATGAGAAGCCCACGCACAATGAAGAGTAGCCCCTGCTTGCTACAACTAGAGAAAACCCATGCAGCAACACACACTCAGCACAGCCAAAAATAAAAAGAAATAAAAGTATAAAAAATAATAAGGGTAGCCTTTGGAAAGAGAGATTAGGGGTATGAAGTGAGAAACTTGTATTTCAGTGTATACCATTTTATACTGTTTGATTTTTAATCAGGTGCATTTAAAACTTAACCTTGAACACAATCGTAATTTAATCTATGAGCTGTTTCTCAGGAGCTCGTGGCACTAAGTGGCACACAGTGTTCCAGGTCAGGGTGTTCCTAGGGTCTCCACAGGGCCCTGTGCACATGGAAGGAACCAGGCAGCTTTCCTGGCCCTCTGCGGGCTCGTGCGGCCCTGGCAACCAGTGCACCAGCCTAAAGCAAACAGCACTGCCTGCTAAGCCAGGGAAATGTTTGCTCGTGGCTTCCCTCCCCACTCACCGAAGCCACTGCCAATGACACATCAGTTTGGGCCATCACTTCCTAAAGGACATGCCAGGTTTATAAACTCATTTTAAATGAGTTTTTCAGCTGGAAACATCATGCATGGAATGCAAAGAAGATGCCATCTTTTTTTCTAAAGCACTTCCTGCAGCCTGCAAAGACCATCTCTGAGGATTTAGAATACCAACATTGCTTTTAGAATTAAGTTCCCCAGTGGCTCAGTGGTAAAGAATCCACCTGCAATGCAGAAGACGCAGGAGACTCAGGTTCCATCCCTGGGTTGGGAAGACCCCTTGGAGGAAAGGATGGCAACCCCCTCCAGTATTTTTGCCTGGAGAACCCCAGGGACAGAGGGTCCTGGTGGGCTGTAGTCCACAGGTTCCCAAAGAGTGAGACACGACTGAAGTGCCTGAGCACATGGCTGTATCTTCTGTTTGAAAGAGCCACTTAGCTAATTCCATTCTATAATGTCGTTCAGTTTTACCAAGCCACACGAAAATTCAATAATGCTAAATAGCATAGAATAGTTTTATGGCAAACAGTTTGCTAGTAATTTCAGAGGTTTACAGATATTATTAAATACTTTTCCTATAGGCTGCTTTCAACAGCTATGGAAGTTTCATAACTAAGTCTCAGACCCATTACTTAAGTGTCATTTTGATCATTTTATTTATTTACTTTTAGTTTTGGCTGCACTGGGTCTTCATTGCTACACGGACTTTCTCCAGTTGTGGTGAGTAGGGGCTACACTCTAGCTGCAGCGTGGGCTTCTCACTGTCAAGGCTTCCCTTGTGGAGCATGGGCTCCAGGGCACACAGGCTTCGGTAGCTGTGGTACATGGGCTCAGCAGCGGTCCCTGGGCTCTACAGCGCAGGCTCAACAGTTGTGGTGCAGAGACTTAGTTGCTCCGTGGCACGTGGGATCTTCCCAGATCCAGGATCAAATCCATGTCTCTTGCACTGGCAGGCAGATTCTCTACTGCTGAGCCACTAGGGAAGTCCCTGAAGTGTCTTTTTTATGTTTGTTTTTTAAGGAGAGGGCAGGTCCCTTTAGAGTATCTACCTCATTATTTTTATATCAGAAAAAGAATTCATTCCTATTAATGGAAAGAAGGAAACCGCATTGTCTATAACAAGATTCCTTTGACAAATGACAAAACACATATCAGAAACATCAAGGAAAGAAAAAAAAAACAGTCTATCAAGAGATCAGGTTCTGGAATACCAGATAATCTCTAAGGATCGTCTGCTTGCAAAAGTCTCATTCAGGGACTTCCCTGATGGTCCAGTGGTTGCGACTTCGCCTTCTGATGCACGGGGTGTAGGTTCAATCCCTGGCCAGGGGTTAAGATCCTACATGCCACACAGCCAAAAAACCAAAACATAAAATGGGAGCACTACTGTAAAAAAATTCAATAAAGGCTTTAAAAATAGTCTGCATCAAAAAAAATCTTAAAAAACAAAAAAAGTCTCATTCATTCATTCATTCCTCTAACAAGCATTTAAGTACAACTTCCTGCCAGGCCCTGCACTAAGCACTACAGCTGGGACAGGAGGGCTAGGATTAGAAGAATTCCCACATCTAACCACAACATGGATGTTTCCTTGTTTCATTCAATTACTCAAAAGTATGCTTAAACTGGCTAAATGATATTTTTGTTACTATTTCTCAATCCTGTTTTAGAAGAGAACTTGAGTGAATGAGGATAGTCAAATAAGAGCTAGATGAAATCAAACACACGAACGTCTTCCCATTACTCCAAAGGTTTCAGCGGTACGACAGAACAAAACACTCAGTTTTCTGGGTACGCCAGGGAAAGGTGGTTGGCAATCTGAAGCACGTGTAAGGTGTTAAAGGCAGAACTGATCAGACTGGTGATTTTGCTGCTTCTTCCTAACACATCCTAAATCAACACCTGTTTCATCTCTGAGGCATATGCAGGTTAACATCTAACCTGTCTCCAACTTGTGAAGAAACGCAGTTGCCATGACAACTGAACAAAAAGTTTAGTGAGCAAAATTCACCAATGCAATGCAAAAATCCAAATTCCATCTAACTGACATATGTGTACTTGTAAGCAAATGCTAGTTTTCTATTTGTTAAACCATCAAAATAAATGAAAATATGTTCTGTGAAAAGTTCCATGGATACAACATTTAAACACACACATTTTTGTCAGAGTAGGTCACAATTAAATAAAATGAAACAGTGATTGTTTGACAAGTAAATCTCAGCAGTGCAGCGTTTAGCATTACAGGGTCTCGAGTACACTTTCTTCAAAGAAAACCAGATACTTCTAAAGTTAGTATCTTTCCTGGGCTGTGCTAAATTGTTAAGTAAGTTCATGTATATATTCCATTTCTACTGATATCCATTACTGATACCCCCAACTTCCCGGATCTAATGCCTAATGATCTGAGGTTGAACTGATATAACAATAATAAAGTGCACAATAAATGTAATGTGCTTGAATCATCCCCAAACCATCCCATACTCCCCTCGTCCATGGAAAAACTGTCTTCTACGAATCCCATCCCTGGTGTCAAAAAGGTTGGGGACTGCTGGATTACACAATGTAACCTAGGGTATATTCAAATAAATGGACTATCATTTTCCCTAGAAAAATCCTTCTGTCATCAACACACAGTTTACTTAGGCTGTCCACATGTGATGGATGCGTGGTTACATTATTAATATCCAACATACAACTATCCTCACTAGAAACTCGGCTGAGGGTCCCACCAGATACACAGGTTTGCCCTCAACCCCCATCAGCTCTGGGGAATGAATTTCTACTGCCCCGGTGACCGCTCTGCATGAACTGGTGGTCATTTTCAAGTAGATATCCATAAATTATCAGACACTAGTAGTCACTGATTTAAAAGTGTATTACCTCAAATACAGAAATGCTCTTATACGATGATGAAAATGTGTGGTGATTAAGTGTGGTGATAAAATCATCTTCATAAAGCAGGCACCTATCTCTTCATAACACAACACTGGCTGCAAATTCCAGAGCATGATCTACATATGAAGCAAGATTCAGGGACAAGTAACTAGAAAAATATTCCAAAGGTATCTATGAATGAAAAGCACATAGTTAGAGAGAAACATGATAGCGGGGGATCCAGACTCACACTAATACTGAAATCTCATGTAACAGAAAGCACCTGCCATCTAACACATACCCAAAACATCAGAGTATTAATGGTTGCATTTATTGCACTTAATATATTGTTATTTTGGCACAAACATAAAGTGCAATAAGAAAAATAGCATGATGTGTGAGATGGCACATTGTCCTTACCAGGAGTCCATCACAGAGGCAGCTGGACACTTCCGGCTGAACACAGAGGGACGGCAGCCCACCCCCTTGCACCCCCATCCTGCCTCCACCCGCATACGCTGCAAAAAAGTCTGTGTGGCCTGAGTGGTGAGTCATGGATGTTCCACTTGCAGACAGGGTGGGGTTGAGGGAAGTCACCATTACATGCCCAGTTAGCTGGAAAAGTCCATCCTGTTTTTCCTCTTTTACATAATAATCATTTCTCACAAACCTGAGATAAGAAGAACACTTGGTAAGGAGGAACTCACCAGATATTTTAGCATTCTTATCCACAAAGGGAAAGACTGACTTTTACAGCCAAGGACGTGATCTCATGGTGCAGGCCTGATCGTTCATGCCAGCAAGGGACTTGGATAATCAGGATAAAACATGTGTTCTTTTGTGCCCACACCAAGAAAAACAGTGTCTGGGGAAATTGCACAGCACCAGTTCTCAAATCAGATTCACCCACCAGGAGTTCACACCAACAGCCAGATCATTTCTGGAGCACAAGGACAATCTTTTACGACTTCCTTTGCCAAGGAAAAACAACTGCAGGGGCTTCCTTAGGCTGATCTGATGGGCAGACCATGGGAAACACAACCCAAATCCACAGTGGCAGGAATCAGCCCCTCTTTACCTCTACCCTCTGTGCTTTAAAAGACTGTGTGCCCAGCCCTCCTCTCGAGACCACCTGCTAAGTCAAATGACAACATGTAACACGACCATCTCACATTCACAACTTAAAACTGCAGTACGTCTCTCAGCTTTAAAAACATCCAATTCCAGCCCCTTAAACTTACTCAAGCTGCCCCCAAATCTAAAAAGTTGTGTTACTTTTTTCCAAACACACTTCAAATAAATCTTAGTTAGATCTCTCTTAATCCAGGTGATCACCTAGGGACCTGGCTGCAGCTCCTGAGCCCTGGTGGACACCATGCTGGCTGAGGTTGGGGGAGGCAGGAAACCTGCCCCACTAGTAAAAATTGTGCACACAAATATCGCCTTCAATTATCAACTTCACCAATTAAACTGGCCTCCTAGGCAACATCAAGAACTTAGGTGTTAAGTACATTAAAATTCACAGCATATTACTCTTTTTTTTTTTTTTTAGCATATTACTCTTAATAACAGGAACTACCAGTTATTTTAGCAAAGAAGAGAAAATCTATAAAGACTTTTTATACAAATTGTGTTTCTCAGCAAATCTTACACTTAATCCCTACCTCACAATGGAAAATACCCCAGAGCCTACTTAACATTTAAAATAACTTAAATCACAAAAGTAACACAAATTCATTAGAGCAAAACCCAAAATACCAACCAAATATAAAACAGAGAAGAATAAAAATTTCACCCACTGGTTGACCACTGCTGTTAAAATCCTGGTAGCAGGGCTGCTCACCCTCTTCCCACGTATGTGGTCCCACACCTACCTTCAATATCATTCACAAGTTTATATTGTTTTTATTTTTTCTAGAGAACACCCTTGCATGTGCACACACACATACACGTACACATATAAATACACATGTACATGTATATGTACATAGAGAGAGTCAAAAAATAAAGATTTGGCAGCTGCAGAGTGCCATCTACCATCCAGCTGTATCACTCCACCTAACAAATTTTTCCTTTCCACTTAAATAAGACTTTATTCTTNCACCCTTGCATGTGCACACACACATACACGTACACATATAAATACACATGTACATGTATATGTACATAGAGAGAGTCAAAAAATAAAGATTTGGCAGCTGCAGAGTGCCATCTACCATCCAGCTGTATCACTCCACCTAACAAATTTTTCCTTTCCACTTAAATAAGACTTTATTCTTGATAGGAAAAACTTGCAAATAATTCTGAAAAACATATCACACTCCTAAAGCCAATCCTGACCGCCCAGCGACCTTCATGCAGATCCGATGAGGGTCTTAGCACTCCTCTGAAAATTCAATCTGTTTCATGACCAACACCATCGAGGTAAAAAAGAGAAGTAATAACAAGTTGCTTCAGCTCCGTCCCAAGTATCCCAACTAATTAAAGGAGAAATCAGCCTCCGAAAAACAGTTCCGTTTTTGTAAAGCCTCAATATGAGTGATACTGAATTCCGTGAGTTAAGAGGCCCTTGGTAATACTTAAAATCATTCTGTACTGCATTTTACTCTTTTCACAAGATTTTCAAATACATTACCTCCCTATCGCAACCCTATTACACAGGAAAGGTGCAATCACCTTACTTACAAATGACAAAAACTGAGGCCCAGAGAAATGGAGAGACACGCAGGTCTGTACGCACACGTAGTGGCACAAAGCAGGATGAAACTGATGGCCTCCTTAACTGATCTTCCAGGTGATTTGAACGGAACCCACCATATGAGCTGGACTCTGACCCCAAATTCTTAACACCCTCCGGGGCCCAGCTCAGGACCAGGCGATGCGGTGGGGTGGGTATACTGACGGATCGCATGATTTGTGTCACGTGTCTTATTGAAAAGATGATTAAACATGTGGTATAGTGGAGCTAGCTGTGTTTTTTCCAGAATATTCCTCCCTTACCCCAGGAAAATCTCATTAGATGCTAGTGTCCTGGGAGCTGGCGGGCGGGCAGGAGGAAGCCCTCCTGCTAGAGGGGAGAGTAACTCCTGGCGGGGCCCTCAGTCACACAAGGATGAGAACAGTGTGTCCTCAGAGAGGTACTTAGCGCAAGAGTGTGCTCCTTATCAGCGTCTGAATTATCTTCCTGTTACAGTTTCCAGTGTGTTCTCTGCTGCTGATGCATGTCGGTGTAGGACCTGCTGTCCTTAGATGTCCTACCCCCGGTATGTACAGGTGGAGCTCAAAGTCACACACCCACGAGCTAAGCATCAGACCCTCTCAGATAACGATAAGTGGATTAAATTATACTAACCCTGGAGCAGGTGACTTAAACGTGGAAGACGTGGATTAGCAGGAACTAAGCAATGTGACCTCAAATACTCAGGACTGGAGGGGTGTGGGGGTAGGGGTCTCNAGAAAAAAAGTAGAGTTGGGGTAAAGGGCGGAGAGCCAATTTATTCGCAATAGCAGGAGGTCAAGAGACAAAGTCTTAAATTGGAAAATCAAGAAATAGCGACAGAGCATATAATTTTTTTAAGTTATGCAGGAAGATATCAGTGAAACTGTCTAGAAAATTTGAAGGCGGCAGCCTATACGGCTGGACCTGGGTGAGGGGAAGGGTGGAGTAGGAGGCTGCTGGATTTTATTATAAGCCTTTTAATACTGTTTGACTTTTTAAATGATACATATGAATGTGTTTGTGTGTGTTTTCCTTTGATTAAAAAAATAAAGTTTATTTTTAAACAGTCACTTGTGGACATTGTTAATGTCCTACTTCTGGGCCTGATTCTGTGAGATTCCCATCTAGTGAGAGTGGGACTCAGGAAATGACCTTTAAATAGAATCTCAAGACATTTGGATATAGAGGGTTCGTGGACAATACTTTGAGAAATATCACTCAGATCCCCTGAAATACTACACAGTTTTGCAAGAATATGCATTTCTTCGGGGGAAAGTCCCTACTTTTCCCAATCTCTTTGACGCCCCCAAACCCAAAAGAGTTTAAGCACTGCTGTTCTCTGTCTGCCTTCCTTCCAAAAATAATTGAGGTTCTGTTCATTATTTAAGGTCAAAAGCACAGCTAAGGGACTTCCCTTTTGGCCCAGTTGTTAAGATTCTGTCCAATGCAGGAGGCACAGGTTCGATCCCTCATCAGGGAATTAACATTCCACATGCAGTGGGGCAACTAAACCCACATACCACAACTACCGAGCTGTCCAGCCATAACAAAAATATCCCCCATGGTATAACAAAGATCTCGTGTGCCCCAATTAAGACCCAATAGCANAGACACAGGTTCGATCCCTCATCAGGGAATTAACATTCCACATGCAGTGGGGCAACTAAACCCACATACCACAACTACCGAGCTGTCCAGCCATAACAAAAATATCCCCCATGGTATAACAAAGATCTCGTGTGCCCCAATTAAGACCCAATAGCATCCAAATAAAAAGTAATTTGAAAAAAATCACAGTTAATTATTGTTGTAGTGACTAAAACACTTTGTAAAACTCATTAATGGTATAGACTGGAAAGCACTGGCTGAATTTTCAGTCCATCGCAGGTTACCAAGGAGAACCCAGTGCTTTACTATTGCAGTACGTTGAATATAAATCGAATGGCTTGATACACCTGTAACTAACAAAATATAGTAAATCAACTATACTTCAATTAACAAAACAAAACAAAACAAAAAACCCAGAAAACTAGTGGCTTCAAAAAGTTAACATGGACCCATTGGCACCTCCCAATGGCATTGACCAAGTGTGTAGTTAAATTTTATTCAGTTGAAAAAGCTTGTCTATGTTGTCCTTCAATGTTATCTTTATATAATAATGCCACATAAATAGTACTGGAGTCCAAGTAGAAAATTTAATGCTGGTGATTTGACGACTTTGTACTTTTATTCAATATTTTAGTAAGTTGACATAAGCCAGGCTTTCTTAAATTTATTTCACCTTTCAATCTTTTAAAAATTGTTTTTGTCTTTATAAAATGTTAGAGGAATTCATGAGTTGTGATTTGGATTTAGTTCAGTTTCAGTTTCAGTTCAATTGCTCAGTCGTGTCCAACTCTTCGCAACTCCATGGACTGCAGCACGCCAGGCCTCCCTGTCCATCACCAGCTCCCGGAGTTTACCCAAACTCATGTCCATTGAGTCGGTGATGCTATCCAACCATCTCATCCTCTGTCATCCCCTTCTCCTGCCCTCAATCTTTCCCAGCATCAGAGTCTTTTCAAATGAGTCAGCTCTTTGCATCAGGTGGCCAAAGTATTGTAGTTTCAGCTTCAACATCAGTCCTTTCAATGAACACTCAGGACTGATCTCCTAATGTGGTCCACTGGAGAAGGGAATGGCAAACCACTTCAGTATTCTTGCCGTGAGAACCCCATGAACAGAATGAAAAGGCAAAAAGATAGGACACTGAAAGATGAACTCCCCAGGTCAGTCAGTTCAGTTCAGTTCAGTTCAGTTGCTCAGTCGTGTCCGACTCTTTGCGACCCCATGAATTGCAGCACGCCAGGCCTCCCTGTCCATCACCAACTCCCGGAG